>VZRM01003451.1:113110-164945 GCA_013397955.1 Grantiella picta
ATATAAATATAAATATATATTATTTATATAAAGAATCTTCTGCTTCATCCTCTCTACATTAACTTTATTTTCTGACAAACCCACCCCTTGCTATTCCCACAGCAGAGTTTGCCTTTCCTAGATCAAATTTAAATGCCTAAATCAGCTCCTAAATTGAATTTACCTCTATAATAGCAGCATCAATGCTGGACTGCAGGGGCAGGAAGCCGCTATACCAATACCTTGGGCTGTCACAGTTTATCCAGGAGAAGTTATAGCAGCTGTCTGCAAGGCAAAGGGCATCACAGTAATGAAAAGCAATTAATTTGCACTGTTAAATGTGAAAACAAGAATACATTGGCACTGTGAGAAACTCTTCAAATGGACAGTGACCAAAAAAAAAACAACCCAAAAGCCACAATTTGTTCCATCACTTAACAAACATGGGTTATTCCCACCCTGTCCACACCAGGCAACCACCCCAAAATTCTCATTTTGTGTTACCTATGTATCCAACCACTTCATTGGGAATAACCACACGAGCAGTAGGAAACCTGAGGTGGTAGGAGAAGTTGTCCTTAAACACAACCCCGATGATTTCGTTATTTGAAATCCAGGCTTCCTCCATGGCTCTTTCATCATCCAGTTCCTCTAGTTTTACACCTGTGGAGTGTCAGAAAAACATCGAAATGAGTTTTTGTGGGGCTCAGAACGTGTCCCCAGGCATTGAATGTTCTGCTTTCTTAGCATTGCAACTCCTCATTTTCCAGTTCAAAAATCTTCACACTTTACCAGCTGAGAAGAACTGCACCTCCAAAGAGTGACCCAAGGTGTTTTAAAAGAATTAGGGAATATTAGGAAGGCAGAGCTGCACAGTTCAGAAGGTCTCACGAGCAGTTTAAATCCTAGAGGAGAAATATTTGTGCAAGCAGAGGATCCAGGATGAATTTTCTCTCTCCATCAAAGAGGTTGGAGAACCACCAAAACACAGAACATGCACAGAACAGCAAAATTCAGTATTTCAAAAGCAAAACCCACCGGTCATGACATAGCTAGAGGCCACTTTGTTCATGATGTGCCTGGTGGTGGCAGTGAGGGGCGTGAAGGTGACAGTGAGCCCAGAGGCATTGAAGTCAGCCAGGTAGCCCAGGTGGCTGGAGGGAACCTCGGGGTACTGAACCTGCAGCATGAGCGAGGAGGCGAAGAGCACCAGGGGCAGGAAGAGCAGGGAGAGAATCCATTCCTGCAGCAGGGAAGGCAGGGAAGAGAATTTCGTGGCGGTGGAATAACATATTCTTTGTGGGATTAAAATATCAGCAGGAGGAATTCGGTCCCAGCCGTTGTTAGGATGTTGCTGAAGAGAATCTGTGCTCATCACCTGCTCCAAAAGCCATCTGTGCTCTCATTTGTCACCAACCAGACATTAATATCACTAGTTAAAGAAGTCAAACTCTCCAAGTATTCATTTGTCACAAACTGGATGAAAATATCACCAGTTAAAAAATAAAACTCGATAAGTATTCATTTGTCACAGACTAGATGAAAATATCACCAGCTAAAAAATCAAAGTCTCCAAGTGTTCATTACCAGGCAGGCTTTTTAAAAGTAGTTTAACTTCTAAATTTACCCAGAGAAACTGGTGTCTGGGGCAGGCAGGGATTGGCCACTCTCAGTGGTTTGCTGCTATTTTGGTTTTATTTTCAATGTTTTCTTACCTGAAAGCTCTGCATCTTCATCCTCCACTTGAGAAGGACATTTTTCCACAGCAGAATTTTAGTTTGCTGGAATACACTTATATTCCTCTGGAGTGTCTTCATCCTTGGACCTAGAAACAACTCCTTTTTGATAACTGTTTTCAAGCACAACAAAAGCTGAACCAGCAGCAACTGGATTTATTTATATTTATCAGTCCTTCCAGATGTGCAGTGACACTTTTTCTCCCTTTTCACAGCAAGAATGAGTTGAATAAATTCAGATGTTGTGCTGAGCACAACCACCCCCACAGCACAGGGTTCAGGAGACCTCATCACCCTCAACACACTCCAACCCTCACATCTC
Organism: Grantiella picta; assembly: GCA_013397955.1. NCBI lineage: Eukaryota > Metazoa > Chordata > Aves > Passeriformes > Meliphagidae > Grantiella > Grantiella picta. The sequence goes on from VZRM01003451.1 coordinate 115,148, forward strand.
AGCAGCAAACTCTGGTAAAAATCAGAATTTCAGACATCCATGCTGCAGCATGGGGCGTTTGGGTGGAGATATTGATGAAATAAAAGAGGGAATATCATATTACATTACCTAATCAGCTTGGGTGGGCTTCACAGCCAAGAAATAACAACAATTTAGTCAATTAAAAACGCGAAAATCCTTTTGCTTGCAATTTTAATGCACTATAGGCTCAACACCAAGAAGTGTTGAGCAACTGCTGGCTGTGGTGTGAGCTGAGCTCATTTGGAAAACAGCATTTGTTGAAGGAAACTCGGAGCCATGGGAGAACAAATTCTTGGAAGTGCGTGGGAGAGATGTCATTGCTGGGTTATTAATGAAAAATGAGAGAAAACCAGGGAGCCACGAGCAGGAATTGCTGTGTTACTCCAAAAGGCAGGGCAGAATCCTTTTAATGGTCAGAGTGAAATAAGGATTATTTTGCCTGGATTCATGCAGATGGTGGGAAATTAAAGAAGTAAAGCAGAAAGCTGCCTGTCAGATTTTTGCAGAAGAGATTCACCATCCATAAAATAATCATGAGGACCTTTAATGAGCAAAAGGATTGAGTACCTCTATGTGGAAGAGCTCTGCTCACACAGCCAAACTGCTCTGCTGCCACTTCTGTATTTAAAATCTGCTTGTCAACGAGATCCTGATCTTCTCTAAGTGATTCTCAGGTAGAAATATCAGAGCTTTTACAGACCTAATCCTTTCAAGCCTTCCTGTCACACGGAAGGAAGATTTCTGTTCTCCTGCTCCCCGGGGAAACAATGCCTCGTGGTGCTGACAGGCAAGACAGAGTTTATCTTCCTCCAAATATTTCTATTCAGCTCTCAGGGGTTGAATCTCCCTGGGATGAGACAGCAGGCACTGGAATTCTGGAAAAGCAGCTGTGACAAATGGGCTGCCCTCTGCAAACACTTGCCCTGCCTGCTCCCATCGTCTCTAAACAGATTTTTCCCTCACAGATGATCTCACTAAACCCAGGTGTACAAAACTATGAATTTAGCCTGTGTAAAACCTCTAGACCTTCTTGAGGAAGCTAAATTTACGGTTATTTGGTGTCTGTTTCAGCTAACACAAGTGCAGGATGTTGTGTGTCGCTGTACGCATCTCCACCTCGCTCATGGGGTTTGTGCCACAGCTAAAGCAAGAGGTTCTAAGAGTCCCATGGATAACCTCAGCAAGCTGACAGCCCCAGGAGATCCTGGCTGGGATGCGGAGCTGGCACAGCAGGAGCTGAAATCGCAGAAATCCCTCATGTCCATCCTGTGGTCTGACTGACCCTGGCTGTGCTGCTGCAGAGTTTGGACAGCTGGGGGAAATGTGGTACAACTGATTCCTCTGCTCCTCTGGCATTTCGGGGGGCATTTTTAACAGTGTGAGATGGACAGAACTTTTTAAATTCAATCTTTATCTTCCACTGCCGGTAGGGAAAGAAATCTGCTCCTTCTATATGCTAGATTCTATAAAATACTGAGCTGAACCTACTGGCTCCTCTTAGTGCCTAGAAACACTGGAGATAAACCTCTGCCATAAACTGAGCTCCATTTCTGTGTTATTTCATCTCCAAGTAAGGTAAAAAAGACTCTATTGCCTTCAAATACCCCTAAGCTTAATCACAAACTTAACTCAACCTATTAGAAACATTCTCTGTGCCACACTACACCCAGTAGAAATTACCCTCACCCAGTGTTATTTACATCATTATCATTTAAAGGATGTTTTCCTGCCTTCAAAAGAATACTTTTTATTTGCCTTAGGAGAAATGCTTAAGCCTTACCTGGATGGGAAGGTTTGGCAGGAATCCAGAGCTTGGCCTTTGCAGAATCCTGGAGGAGCAGAGATGCTGAGCCTCCCTGGGCTGGTCTGTCCGCCTGTCCGGCTGCTCTCGCTGCTCCTTTGTCCACACACTCGTTTTTTCACTCAGGCAACTTCTGCAAAAGACATTCCTGACACCATCGCTTCTCTTTTCCCTGACTTCCTTCCCCCTTGTTGCCTGGCAGAGCTTCAGCTATATTTGTGTCAGAAGAAGCAAACAGAGCACATCGCTGTTGAGGCGCTGGAGCGGATTGTCCGAGAAGTTAACTCGGGAAATTCTTGAGTCGTGGCCAAGAGAAGAAAAACAAGCCCCACAACAAACCACACAAAAATCCTTTCTCTGGCAACCTCCTTTGTTTGGAACTCGCTTGTTCCTCAGTGCAGCAAGGGAGGCTGAAGTCAACAGCGATGTCACGGCACAGGCAGGGGGACAGGCAGTGGCAAAGTGTTCCTGTGGCATCAGCCACAGAGCAGGAGCAGAGAAGTGCTGCCTCCTGGATAGCAACAGCTCTTCTAACTAAACACCAGCTTGGAAACACTAAAATGAACTTCTCCTGACCAGCTCTGCACTAGAAAGGGGATGGGTTTGGTTTCCTCCCCAGGCTGTGCTGCTTGGCTGCCCCTCGGTCGCCCCGGGCTGAGGGACCAGGGCTGGGAGGGACCACGAGCAGCTGGGACAGAGGCTGGAAAAGTGGAGGAGCTGCATCTGCTTCCCTCTGCTCTGCCTAGCAGGAAAAAATACCCCCAAGACTGAAATCCCATTCAGATGTTCCAGAGCGAGGCAGACTGCAGAGGTGCAGGGAGTGCATGGGGTGAAGTTAAGACTTTTCCCCACAACATCTCCTGGCTGTCCAAAGCTCCTCCTCTTCCAGCCCCTCCTTTCGAGGGGAAATAATCCAGCCCTTAAGTAGGAAGGTGGAGATGCCAGTGAATCTCAGGCAGAGCCTCTCCCCTGCTAGAGCACTGATGTTGGGAGCTGCAGGTGCAGAGCAGAGCTCTGCAGGGTCGGTGATGCTCTGGGGATTCTCCTGGCAGGATCAGCTCATCTCTGAGCCACGGCAGCCACCTGCTGGCACCTGCTGGCCCACAGCCCTGCCTGCTGTGCCCATCCCAGGGGTGGCACTGCTCCTGTCCTGCCCAGCCCAGCCTTTCCCAGGGGGTGTTGCAGGACAGGACAGCACAGCAGGGGAAACACCTGAATGCCAGGACCTCCCATTTTATTTAGTTTATTTATTTTAGTTTACTTTTTAATTCCAGCCCTGGCAGGCAGATATCCAAGAGGAGATGCTGATCTGCTCAGACAGGGTCAGGGGGCTGGTTGTTGCCCCCCGGGTGAGGAGCTCACCCTCTCTTCCCAACAACCAAAGCAATGTTCAGGCTGCTGTCCTCCTTCAGAGTTACTTTGGGTCAAAGCACACCTTATTTTGACTCTAAATAATAGCTGGGTTTTCTAGATGATGATATAAGAGCTGCCAGTTTTCGTTCTATTTTTTCCAGGCACTGCTGAGTCCTTTCCTCTCTCCATGGCCACGGTGGTGGGGATGAGTTGGGCCAAGCTGGAATTCATAGCAACTTTTTGGGTCAAAATACAGCCCTGTGCCCCAGCCTGAGGAACCAGCAACTTGGTTGGCCACATCACACCAGCCAGAGGGATGACTGTCAGCACTGAGCAAGGCAAAGAGCTGCTCTCCTGCTGGATGTGGATGGGTGAGGTGTCAGATCTTCCCTGGATTGCTCCTGGCTCTCTCCAGCAGCTGAGCTCCCTCTCACAGCCTTGGGATCAGCAATTCACCCCAGCAGTTATTCCTCAGCACAGCAAATCTCCGTGAGCCACTCCGAGCAGGGGCACAGATGAGCGTCAGGCATCGGTTTGTCAAAGGATAAAGGCTTTATTTATTAAAATAATAACTCTTTTTTTTTTTCCTCTGTGAAGCAGAACCCCTGCAGGGCTGTGTGTGCTGTGACAACCAAAGCTGCGGGGCTGCAGCTGACCCCAGGTGTAATTCAGTAACGCTGATGGAATTCAGTAACAATGATGGAATTCAGTAACACTGATGGAATTCACGGAATATTTTCCACTGAACTCCGAGACTCAGGGGTGAAGGGCTCTCTGCTCCACGGCCCCATTGGATGCCACCTCCAGGTCGTGCTCCTCTGCGTCCCTGGTGATGTCCACAAACACCTGCAAAGGGACACAGTGGGAACAACCTCATCCCTGCCAAGGCCTGACCATATTGGTGCTGCTCATGGGTTATTTTTCCCTTTTCCACAGGCAGTTGCTCACCCAGAGCTCCTCCATCAGCCTACCTGGTGCAAAGTGTTCAGTGACAAGCTGTACTCCTCAAGCTTGAAATTCCTCTTGGCTGCGGAGGGATGGAGAAAACATCCTTAAAAACCAAATCCACGTAAACGATTTTAAATCAGTTAAATCCTTTTTTAACTGATTGTTTCCTTTTACCTGCTTCTAGCCTGGAGAAAGACCTGGACAGAGGTAGTGCATCTGCCGTTGGGATCTTGTAGGTGAGCAAGGAACAAGTCCTGAAAAATGAATGAAAAATGAATTCTTCGTCTTGTGACTCAGCATCACTGCTGGGGGGGGTTTGTAGGGTAACTGTGCTCCAGGTAAATCACTGAGCAAGGTCAGGAGGGGGAAAAGAGCATCCAAACCCAAATGCAGGCTGGAGTGCAGCCCGTGGCACTCTGACCTTTCCTGCCGAGCCGCGTGGGGGAAGAGGTTGAGGATTTCGGTGTGGAGAGCATCGCTTTGCCCCACGTCTGCCATTTTCAGTTCTAGGTGGTAACTTGTGCCAAATTTACTTTTCAGGTCGTCAAGGGAACCGATGTACCTGCAGAGGGGGGGACAGCATTGCTCAAATACCATAATCAGCAAAGAAATCCATCACTGAGCAGCAGATGAACGTCCACTTATCCACCAGCTCCTCCCAAAATAGTTGTTACACACGTGGGAGGATGCAAAGCAGTATTTTCTATTAGATGAAGAATTCAAAACCCAAAAAAAGCCCCAAGAACCCCCCAGACTAAACCCCACCGGAGGCGGCCGGACACCAGGATGGCCACACGGTCACACATGGCTGCCACCTCCTCCAGGGACTGTGTGCACAGCAGGGCTGCCCTCTCCTTGCTCTTCATGGAGGCCTGCATCATCTTCCTGCAACAGAGGGATCGCAGTCACTTCCTGGGAGCAGCTGCAGAAAATCTCCTGGTTTGTGTCTCCCTCCCTGGAAACAGCTTTTTAAAGGTATTAAAAAGTGAATGACTATTTAAAATACTTCCGTTTTCTTGTTTAAAGATGACCTGGATGCCACTGCTATGTTGCAGTTTGTCATGTCATCATCCCTCCAAATTTCACACTGATGGTGTAAATTTTTGATAAAAAGCTAAAGCAAACACCAGGGCTGAATGACTACAGGGAGAACAACCTATAATTTTTTTTCTCTTGCTCTGTAGGAAACAGAAATTTGTGTCCTTTGTACCAAATGCATGGCTTCAGCTGTCGTCTACTAAGATTTTTTGGGGGGATTAATGACCATTATATTACAGGGCTTGCTGCCAGCCGAGTGAGGAGCTCAGCAAGCTCTCCACATCCCTGGGCATCAGGAAAAAAGGGAAAAGACAGACGTGCTGTCCATGGCGGAAGCTCTTTGCCTTCCCAAGAGTTCCTGCACTAGGGAGGGTGAGGACAGTGAGTCAAGTCTGTCCCAGAGCTGTCATTTCTCCACGCCAGGCTGCTCACCACATGCGGCGCTGCCCCTGGGGATCCATGCTCACGGAGGGCTCATCCCAAAGCATCACCGCTGGGTCTCCCAGGATGCTCAGAGCAAAGGACAGCTGGAATGGGAACAGCAGGAGGTCAGGGCTGCTCTATTTACCTGCAAAACTGGTGCAGCTCACCCCCGTGAATTTCTCAAGGCTGATTCCAAAGTATGGGAGGAACGGAGATTTAAAAAAAAAAAATTCTGGTGTCCTCACTAAACATTTCAATCTCTCAAAATCAGATTTCCCCGAAACTCCTGAGCCTGCCAAAGGTGTGAAAGTGGTTTTCCATCCCATTTACTGGCAGATGCAGGTGGTGGGGCACGAAGTGGTGATTGCAAATCCAATTTGTGGTTATCACTTGTTAAACACACAGTGCAGGAGAGTGGGGAAAGAAGGTGAGGGAATCCTGCCAGGCTGGATTCAGAAGGTATTGATGAAAATAAGTGATGCCAGGAAGCCACTCAGCTGAAAGCTTCCTGTGCACCACGTCCAAGGAAGAGCGAGCAGGGTTTGCTCAGCCAGCAAAGACAAACCCAGCACGTACCATTCTGGCTTCTCCAGCAGATAAACTCCTGGCTGGGGTCTTGAAATGCTTCAGGAGATCCAAGGACTTTCCTATGCTGTGGGGAGTGGGAAGGGAAAAGCCTCAAATGAGCATCTTGGTGTGCAAACACTGTGGTCAGAGTGCTGAGGAACCTGACATGGACATGTTTTGGCTGATAAGAATCACCCTGGGTTACTTGATGATTTTGCCCCTAACTTGGATGGTAAATCAAGGAACTTTTGCAGAAATTCAAGGCAGCAATTGCAGATAATGAGGGAAGTGAGTTACTCATGGAACTGCCATGAACTGGAGCAAGATTAATTTTTTTTTTCTGAATTTTCCTAGGAAAACTTGGGCTACTATCTTTATGGGCAAGGGATTGAGAACTGTACAAAGCAGCAGAGCTCAACAGGAAATCCCACCTCTCCAAGGTGAGGGGCATTGAAGATGCTGTCTCTTAATCAAGCCAGGTTTGTCACCAGAAAAACCCTTCCGTGCCCTATAAAATCCTAGAGGGATTGTGCTGGAGGGAGGAAGAACCAAGAGATGAGACCATCCGGCTTCCTACCAGCTGATGGCAAGAGCAGCATCTTTTTCTGTCATCCCTCTGACGGCAGCGAAGGCCTCCAGGTGCTGCAGCACCGTCAGGTGTGGCCAGAGTGGGTTCTGCTGTGGGCAGCAGCCCAGGGCTCCTGGGCATGGAGCAGCTCCATCTCTGCCCCTGAGCAGCACCTGCAGGAACACACAGCTCTGTGCTTGTAGGGTCACACTGTCACAGGGGGTTTGGGCTGAAGGGATCTTGGAGATCATCCCATTGCATCCCATTGCATCCCATTGCATCCCATGGCATCCCATCCCATTGCATCCNACCAGCCCAGGTTGCCCAAGCTCTGTCCAAGTGGCCAAGCCAGGCAGTGGTGTGGTCAGTGGCCACCTGTGAGTGGTCACTGTGTGGCTCCACAATCAGGGTAATTCTCCTCCCTCTGTCTTTTCACCACCATCAAACTTTGGGTAATACCAACATCAGATCTTCACTACCTTCAAACTTTGGGTAATACCAACATCAGATCTTCACTTCCACCAAATTTTGGGTAACCTTACCGACATCAGTCTGTCCTTTCCTAGCAATAATTTTCAATTTCCAGCCCTCAGCCCCAGATCTGTAACAGCAATGGCATTTCCCCTCACCCTGCACATGCCATTAATCATTCTGCACCTAATTAAGGGATGGGTTGTTGCTGGCCCAACACTGCTCACATTCGTTTCCAATTTCCTGGTTTTGCAAGACTGTTTACAGAGAGTGTTATTTTTGGGGTTTTTTTAGATGTCAACATTTCTTACAGGGATTGTGACATTTCACGATGGGTTTCCAATGCCAGCTGAAGATTTCCTGTTGCTCAGACTCTTAAATCTGTAACACTGACTTTGATGAACACTAGAATTTATGCTTGGCATAAATCAACACTTTCTTCTCAGCTCTGTCAATACCCAGAACACACAAATTGTACATAAATATCCACAAATCCCCTGACTGTAGGGAGATGCTGCTGGCCTGCCTTATCACATCCTTAATATTTAAAGGCATCAAGGTCATCTCTGCAGCTGCTCTGAAAGAACCACCTACCTCCCCAGCAGTCACTGCTACACCTCCAGAAATCATGTTTATCGTTGTGCTTTTCCCAGCTCCGTTGGGTCCTAACAGACCTAATATTTCTCCTGGAACAAATATGCAACAAGTGTTAATAATATTTATTGTTAATATGACCTTCTCTCCTGTATTCTATGCGATATCTAAAAGTACATTAGGAGAAAAGGAGAAAGGGCTGTTTTAGGCCCATAAATGAAACCTTTGAATGCAGGAGCCCAGAGTGTTGGGTTTGGTTGCCCACAAGAAAATTCTAACAAAAATACTGTCTCCAAATGTGACCTTCACTTCAGATTTTGGTCATTTATATTATAGGGAGTGCAGCCAAGTACTTGAACCTTTTTTAACACCAAAAGAGATGTTTTTGACAGCAAGTTTCTTCTTCTTCTTAAAGATGGAAGTGAGTGTCTTGACTTCGTATTCCTTGCGCAAGCTGTTGACAGCGACAAGTGAGTCCTGTGGAGAGATGGAGAGGGAAATAAAAACTCTCCTCCTATCCCATGAGACAGCTGGCCTGCTCTGACCATTAAGCAGGACTTTGAAAAAGAGACAATTTCTAAATTAAAAATCCATGGCACAGAGGAAAAAGGAAAATGAGCAGAATGGGAATAAAAATAATAGCGTCAGTCAAAGTCCTGGATGGTGAGATCACATCAGAATATCTGAGGGCATGAGGTAAGACACAGGAGAGAATGAAAAGGACAAAGATTGAAAAGGAAAACAACCCAGAAGTCTGGATTCACCTCCTGGTGCTGCAGGGAGGCCATGGCACTCCGCACTCTCTCCCTCTCTGCCTGCACTTCGGGGGGTTCCTCTCCAGGGTGCTCCTTGTTCTGCTGGGTCACCACTCTCCCCTGCTGGATCCTGTCAGTGCAGGAGGAGAGCTGGTTTTACTTTTTCTTTTTTCCAAAAAGGTTTGTGTTCACCACTTTTTTCCCAGGGCAGCACCAACGAAAGGCAAAATTTATTTGACCTCAGGGAGCTCACAGACTCAGAGCTGGAAGGAACCCACAAGGATCACTGAGATGTTCCACAGACAGTGTTTGCTCAAATATTTATCCCTGGGGGAAAAACTAACCCCCTCTGGCTGAGGAAATAAAAGCTAGCTTTAGCCCTTCCTTCATCTTTAATTATTGACTGGTTCCCTGCCCCACACATGCCAATCATCTGTTCAAGGAGAATTAAGATACATGCGGCAGGTTTTCAAAGCAATTTGGGCAATTAACTCCCAGCTGAGTCACACTTGGCAATGTTTAATAATTCAATTCTTTTTACAAGTCTTCCCCCACATGGCTGAGGTGGTTGGTCACTTGCTGGTGACAGATAAGCAGAGAGCACTTAGGTAACCCCAAAATGGTGAAGATTTAGGAATTCTCCATCCTATTGGCAGCAATACTGACATGATTGAAAAGGTGCTAAAATTTTTGTGTTTCAATTTGGAACTATAATTTAGCCCCCTGCAGGGAATTCTCCTGAAATCTCAGCTCTGAACCTTAATCAAAAAAAGCTTAAATCACAGTTTTTATCCTCTCAAGGACATTGAAAAAATTAAAAGTACAGGCTTTATCCACATTTTGCAGAATGATTTTCACACGTGGTATTTTCCCCTCCTTCTGTCAGAGTCCTGCTGGGCTGTGCAGCTCCGAGCCCACCCTGCAGACTGGGATCACTGTGGCTGACCAGAAATCCCTGGGATATACCTGAAGATGGGATCAAATTCCGTAACTGCTTCTCCACATCTCATCTCCAAACAGCGCAGGAGGAAAGCGAAAATCACGCAGTGTACGTACGGCTGAAAACCCAGAAATTAATCAGGTTTGTGTGGAGACAAGGTAACAACACACTCTATTCATTTTAATTATAAAGGAACCTATCGTGTTTATTTCAGCTATTGGAAGGGTCTAAAAGGGGAAGAAGCTACATTGATGCTTTGCACGCATTTCCCTCTGATATTGAGGTTATTTGCAAAAGCTTGAGTTCTTACAGCAGTTTTAGCCCAGATAATCTCTCTGCATCCCAACAGACACCCTGTGGAATGGGAGATCCCGTAATAATCTTGTAGAATCAGCACTAGACTGATCAGTTTATTAATAATATCTCTGCCTTCGACATGAGCTCCACTTAAACCCCCCTTAAAGCCCCATTTTTGCACCATCCAAGGGCCACACGAGGCACAAGCCCATGATTTCTTGGATGTGCTTCCCCTGCCATCCCTTAATGGGAAATTTGGACTACAAAAGCCATCCTTTCTCTATGGAGAAATTGGGAATACGGGAAATTTTGACTACAAAACTCATCCTTTCTTTATGGAGAAATTGGGAATATGGGAAATTTTGACTACAAAACCCATCCTTCCTTTATGGAGAAATTGGGAATACGGGAAATTCTGACTACAAAACCCATCCTTTCTTTATGGAAGGAGTTCACAAGCCCAGTGCCAGCCCTTGGCATCAGCACAGTCATCCTTGCCCAAGCAAACAGCTCCAAACCCCTCCTTACTGCAAAGACAGCTATGCAGATGCGATCCCAGTGTTTAAAAACCTCATCTTCGCCAAATGTGACGTAATTCTGGAAGAAAAGGTCAGTCCATTAGGAAAATTCCTAATTCCTAGGTCAGAGCAAGTGTGGCAGATAGGGATGTTCAGCTTTCCTTCAGGATGGGGTGAAGGAGCTTGGATCTGCAGATTTGTTTGGTTCTTACTGCCTCAAAGGCTTCCTTGGCTACAGTAATTTAGAGAGATCTCAAATCAGTGAGGTTAGGTTGACCTTTTCCATCATTGCCTCTCTCTTCCCCGGTCTTTTATTTTTTGCCAGCTCACTTCCTCCTTTGTGGTCTTCCCACTCCACCACCTTCCCCTCCCTTGCTACCCGAAACAGCCAAAACAGCCACTGCAACAGTGCTTTCTAACTAAATGAACCAAAAACATCCCAATCCAGCAAAAAAGGATTAAGTAGTCAAATCTTGGCCTCTTCTCTCACTCCCCAGCCTGGAACTGCTCTTTTCCTGTTTTTGTTCCTCACTGTCTGTGTTTGACAGTGAATTTAGAAAGTGCCTCTTGCATTGCCAGTTTGCACCATTAGGACAATTACTGAATTTAGTAGGTTTTTCTTACTAGTCCAGAGAATGCCATCCAGCCCAGAGGTGGAAACACAGGAATCAGAATAAATAAGTAGCGAATTATTATATTAATGTCACTGATCATGTCAGCAGTATAATTCACCTGCAATAAAGCAGAAAAAGCATTTCCAATATTAGTGTATTGTTGCTAAAATCCAGGTTATTTGTCAGCAATTCGGGTTATTCTGCTGCATATTGATAGAATTGAAATGAAGCCTCAGGAGGCAAGGTGTGTAAATCAAACAGTTCAAAGGGAAGAAGCTTCTCGCTTACCAGAATGAAGGCTAAACACCAAATGTATCGATTGCTTCGTCTCATGCGAAACTTGAAGGAAATCAAATAAACGAGGAGGACAAGAGAGATTCCATAGCCAAAGATGCAAACGATCTGGAGAGAGACAGAGACAACAGTGGCAAGAAGGTGCCTGTGGACATATGAAAACCTGCTCAGAGCAGTTCACTTCAAATAAACTATTTAAAGGAAAACACTGCCATGAAATGAGGGAGGGTGGTTGTTTCTGCCCATGTCCCCCAGAGCTCACCAGGGACACCACACCGCTGGCCTGCACGGGGCAGATGCGGCTGATGAGCAGCAGCATCCCAAACATGAGGCTGATCAGGGTCCAGAAGAGTGGGATGTCCACCAGAGCCTGCCCACACCAGTATGCCGAGGGGAAGAGCCCTGAGAGCCGCAGCTGGGAGTGAGCCTGGAGCTGCAAAAGTGATGAAAATGGGGAAAAGGAGAGTGTAAAGCATCATTCCTGTGCCTTCTCTATTCCCTTGCTCCTCCCTTCCCTGGCTGCACCCTTCTCTCCTTTCTGAGCACTTCCAGTTCTTGGTTCTACAGTTGTTTAAAACCTCACCCTTCCCAAAGGGAAAAAATTAAATCATTCTAATCTCTTTGCTAACATCCAAATTATTCTGAGCCCAGCTGGTTCCCTGGGATGCAGGCAAGTGCACTTTGGTACTCATGTGTCTGTTCTTCTTCTAACATCCTACCTACAAATCACAGACTTTTGGAATAGTTTGGGTTTGAAGGAACCCTAAATCTCATCCCATTCCACCCCGGCCGTGGCAGGGACAACTTCCACCATCCCAGGTAGCTCCAAGCCCTGTCCAACCTGGCCTTGGACATTTCCAGGGATGAGGCAGCCACAGCTTCTCTGGGCAGTCTGTACTCTCCAGACATTTTGCATCACATTACCTCCTTGCCTACAACCATCTGCAGCTCATGCTCCTTACCTTGTAATCCTCCACGCTGCTCATGGCGAAGAGAGGAGGCAAACCAGCAGCCAGGATCAGCAGGTGGTTCAGTAAGTTATAAAAAATGTAGAACTTTACATCTGAGTTGTCTGCCTGTGGAGAGAGATTCAGGGTCACCCATAACTGACAGTTGTCCAGGGAAAATCTGGCTGGTTTGGGCCTCGTAAACTGGTTGAACATGCAAGTAAGAATGCTAAGGGTAAGCCAGTTGTGCTTAAGAACAGGAAAGAAGGCAAAAAGAACCACCAAAAAAAAAAGACATTTAGCATCCCAGAATTTGCAGAAAATATTTGGATTGCTGTAAATTGTTGAGGATGGAGACCTACTTTTTGTCGGTGAGGAAAGGTGGGGTTTGCAAATGTCACTGTTGTATTCCCACCATGTTCATCATCATGGCTTGGGTTGGAAGGGACCTTAAAGATCATCTCATTCCAAACCCCTGCTGTGGGCAGGGACACCTTCCACCGCCTCAGGTTGCTCAGAGCTCCATCCAAGCTGACTTTGAGCAGGGACAGGGCAGCCACAGCTTCTCTGGGCACTCTGTGCCAGGCCCTCCCCACCCTCACAGAGACAAATTTCCTATAATATCCAATCCAAACCCATTTTGCCTCAGTGGGAAGCCATTCCCCCTTGTCCTGTCGCTCCAGACCTTTGTAAAAAGTCTCTCTCCATCTTTCCTTCAGGCTCCATTCAGGGACTGGAAAGCCACAATTAAGTCATCCTGAAACTTCTCTTTCCCAAGAATAACCCCAATTCTCTCCCCACAGCATAAAACACCTTACAGTACTGAAACCCCCCAGAACTCTTGGACCACCGCAGGAGAAATTATCTTTGAGCACCCCCAGGAACCACCAGGAGTCAAACCACTGCCCCCAGCCCTGGGAACCTTCTCCCCCAGCCAGCTTTCCCAGCTGTCCATCCTGGTGAATTCCCTCCAGCTCACCCTGTAGAAGAGCGCGCTCCAGACGCGGAACCGCGCAGTGGAGTTGAAGAGCCGCAGGAAGGCGTTGCTGAGGATGTTCACGAGCACAGGGAAGCAGTTGATGGGCTCTGGGCTGCACATCACCGTGTACTGGCGGCTCTGAAGGTGGAAAAATAAAAAGCCTTCATCTCCCTGAGAGGCATGAGCAGCATGGCTGAAATTATTTATTTGCGTCGAAAGAATATTCTCCGTTTTCTAGCGTGTTTATTTCTCTCATTTAAATACTCTTCAGAAAATCCTGTTGATGTACAGGGTGAAGGAAGGAAAAAAAAATCCCTCACCTTGCCTTCCAGGGATATTTTTATAGCTCCGTTATAATTCGGAAGGCTTGTGATGTTTTTCTCCTGAGTTATTTCTGGGATTATGTTTTGAGTCTTCAAAGCAGCAATGAAATCCTCGATTTCTGATCCTGAAATAAAGTCAAGGACAGAAATTAGAGACATTAGAAGTTTGTTGTTTTTTTTCTTTAAGTATGAACAGTTTCATAGAAACAAGTTTTTACTTGCAAAGAAGAGGTATGTAAAAAACCTCAAATGCTGAGATTCTAAGCCAACATGTATTTCCTAGATTTCTTCCTATTTTAATTAAAATTATTAAACAAATTCATGTTTCACACTTTGTTATTTATTGCTTTTTAAAAAAAATTTCCCTGGTTCATTGCTCTTTTACATGTCACCTATATCATCACTAGAACTGCTTTTGCTCAAAAGAAAACACCTCCCAATGTACATTCCTTTGCATTTTTGTGGCATTTGCAAGGTTGGTTTGTCAATTATAACACAATTCAGATCGGCACAGAAAGTGAGTCAGCATCACGTGTTGTTCCTCACCTGTGTCATTGAGGATGAGAAGGTTTGTCGACCTATTTTGAATTTTCTCTTTATTGGGAAGAAAATACGGGCTGGCTGTGATTTCCCAGTGGTTGGAGCTCTGCCACAGATGAATTGGCATTAAAATTATCAGCAATGGAAGGACAAATGCTCCAAATAACAGCAATCTAGATGGAAAAACAGAGCATAAGTGAGGCCAGGGGAACTCCACCTTGAAGTAATTGTGTGATTTATGGGGAAATTTAAAACCCAAGCAAGCCAGAGCTCTCACAGTAAGTTTAGACTGCCCTTATTTCCGCAGTTTTTAGATATTTCCCACCTAATTCTCTGCCTCCAAAAGAGTATTTAAACCTTCCCTCAGCCCCTCCAGAGTGGGTGGGAGCTCCTGTACTTACATGGCCCTGAGGAGCTTCCCTTCGTGCCTCAGTTTTAGGAGGCGAATTCTCATCACAGCACACACTTGCTGCCTCCAGAGCATCATCCCTCTCATTGCCAGGATCCCCTGCTTGGAAAACACTGCCAGGTCCTGTTCTCTCTCCTCGAGGTCTCCATCTCCTGTGTGTGCACCATGAGAAATGCAATTAACCCACAAAGATGTGTTTTAATCCCAAACAATCATCGAGGATCTTCTGCTCTGAATAGAGAGACGCCTGGGTTTTTACTTTTAGTAACAAGGGCAGGGAAAAGGGGCTATAATTTATCCAGAATATGATTTATATTGGTGGATTCAGGCTGGCTGAACTTGGGCTGGTGTGGCAACACAGCCAATATCTTGTATGGTATATCAACACAGCCAATATCTTGTATTGTATATCAACACAGCCAATATCTTCCCTGGCCTTGGGAAATGCCTTCTGCAAACTTTATCTCTTCCCACCTCCTGGTCTGGGCTGTAAAACTCTTCAGAGATTAATACCTTTCCAACACCAGCCTTAAGTCTTGTGCTGAAAAACCCATGGGAAGTCCAGATGGAATCATTTGGGCTTCTCCAAGAAGATATTCCACACTAAAGGCAAGTGGGATACAACTGCCACTCTAGGCCTACCAAAATTCACATTTAGCAGGAACTCGTTAGATATCCAGTTAAAATACAGGTGTAGATGGAGCACTATTGATGACACGCTTGCAAATGGCAGTCAGCGCTTTACCTTGTGGGTTGATGTCCTCCTCGCCCTGCAGCTTCAGGAAAACATCTGCCAGGGTTGTCCTGGTGACCTCATAATTCACAACCCCCTGCAGCAGGCTGCTCTCCAGGTGGCTGAACAGACCTGCAGGAGAGAAACAGCCAGACTGAGCCCAGGCTGGTGTGGAGCACAGACTCAGCCAATTCACACTGGATGTCACAGCATTCACATCATCAATCCCCACCACTTAAAAACCATGGCAAAACTACTGTGTTCTGTAGAGGCAGCTAGTGGAAAATTCAGTGGGTTTGGTTTTCATGGGGCATCCTGAAAGCAGATGAGGGTCAGTGGATTTTAGTTTGCAAATTAGTTGGTGGATTTTCTTTTCTTCATCTTCATTATTAATATTAGCATGTGCACTGAAGGCTTTTTGTGAGACTGATATTTACGCAGCTTCCTGATCCCACGCATTATGAACCAGGGAATATGTTTATTTTAAAGTATTTATCAAATATATTAAAAAAATATTTATCACAATCACTTTGATTTCTGCTTTTCCCACCCTTGAGTTTCCCTTTTAGACCCTGGCACAGCTTTCCTTACCTGGGAAGCTGCAAGTGTTTTCCAGAGGCAACAAAAAGTCCAGCTGATCCCTCCTGTGTCCCTTGAGCACAGCGTCAGGGATGTACTGCCTGACCACGGATGACACAAGCTCTGGGTCACACAGCTCATTTATATGCATCCTGGTTAAAAAATAAACCATTATTATGACATTAAATGAGAAGGAAAAAAAAACAAAAAAACGTGTGCATCATCTGGTTGGAGTACAAAGCCAGTGGTGATTCTTCTTCCAGACATAGAGAAACCTCTGAAATGGCAGCATTTCAGTGGGAATTTTTACAGCCATCTGCAGTGCCTCTGTTTTTGCCATGCATGCCAGAGATGGTAGAGGTTAAGAATTATGATCCTGGACAGCCCTGCTAAACCAAGAACTCAGGAATTAAAAATCCTAAGAAAAACAAATTCACATCAAAGCCATTGCACATCACTCTGGTCCCCTTTCAGCTGCAAAGGAGGTTGCAAAGTCATTTTTGATGCCCAGAGCTTTCAGGATTGGGTTCCAAAGAAAAGCAGCTTGTTGTCCAAAAGCAGTGAAATTTTGGCAGCCCTAAAAATCTTCTAAAACGAATTGTCAGGATCTCTATTATTCCATATAGAAGCTCTATAGAAACACAGACTCTACAAGAAAATACAAAAATGAGAAGCTTTTCACAAAGAGAGAGATGACCAAAAGGTTTTACCTCAAGTGATAGCCAATTCCCCATTTTCTCTTCAAGTAGAGAGATGAGCCAACACTCTGTAATCTCCCACTGGAGAGGAAAGCTTTCCGATCTAAGGAGGGAAAAACACAAAGGATTTAGGGGATTTACCAGAGTGCAGCAAACTGACCTCACTCTGCTCCTTCTGAACTCAGCAGATATTTTAATAATGAACTGAGAGCAGTAAAACCAGGCCAGTGCTCAAGGTCCTTCTCTCAAAAATAAAAAAAAGCCTTTCTCCCAAACATCTCAATTAATTCTTTTAGTTCTGCATTCCTGTGGGCTTGTGGAGAATTTCCCACACAGCACAGGAGTAACAGGGAAATAGGGAATGGTGTCAAGTGAAATCCAGAAAAATAAACCAAGTTTTACTGATGGAGTGACATATCCAGACAACGTGGAAGTGCTTCATCCTGAAGAGGAGCACGAGCAGAGTTTTGGAGGGACACTGTGGGAATGGCCAGCTGCTCTGTCTCAGCTCACAGATGTGGAACAGACACAATCTGCTCCTACCTGTGAGAATCTCAGCATCAACACGAGCGGGAAACAAAAACAACCCAGGAAGAGATTTGAACCTGTTTGAAGGAGGCTCTTGCTGTAAGATAATGTGCTAACTATAGGTAACAAATGAGTTTGAAATGCAGTAAGTCAGGAGCCAACGGACATGTAGAGAGTATGCTACAAAATAGTATAAAAGAAGCTCTATAGTAATAAATTCGCTTTTTTCTTTCGTTAACTGAGTCATTGCTTGTCTATATGTGAGTGTTCAATTCGCCTCAACAGCGACAGGACACATCAGTCCAGTTTTACCCTTTTCCCAGCTGGGGTTGGGTGTCACTGTCACACACAGCGAGCTCAGACAGTGCCCTGGTGGGACCCTCAGGTGGGCTCTGCGAAAAGAACTTCCCCCTGAGAGCTCTGAGCATCTATCAAAAATGACTTTGTCACCTCCTTTGCAGCTGAAAGGGGACCCTCCTTTGCCACCCCAGGGGGACAGTGTGGTCTCACCAGCCTGAGCATCAGCCTCCTCCATGGACTGGGTGCTGAAGAGAGTCGCTCGCCCTGCCCGCTGCTCCCGCAGGAGGCTCCACACCTGGTGCCTGGAGAGAGGATCCAGCCCAGCCGTGGGCTCATCCAGCAGCAGAACCTGCAAGGGCAGGGAGGTCAGAGCTGCCCGTGCCCCAGCTGGGTCTGCATGGCTCAGTCCCACCTTAGAGCACTTCATTTCGTGCGTTTAGTGATCTCACTCGGAGGAGAAAATGCATCCTCAAGCATCAGTCATTTTTATTGCTCTTTCTCCCACTGCAATATTACCACACTTTTAATTAAAAATATGGGTCTGGTTGAACAGATTTTCCCCAATGATTTCCCCCAATCTGATCTGATTGAACTGATTTCCCCCAGTCCTTCCAGCAAGGGGAAAACACAGCTGTCTCTGTGCCAAGTGAAAATGCACAGCTATGCCCCAAAGCAGCACTGGCTGGTTGTGGATAAACATGACCAACATGACCAACCCTACCTGGGGATTCCCTAAAATCGCAATTCCAAGGGACAATTTCCGTTTCTGTCCCCCGCTCAGGGCATCAGCACAAACGTTCTGGATATCGGTGAGGTCCAGCATGACGAGAACTTTCTGCACCTTGGGAACACAGGGAGACAAGAGTCAGATCTCCAAAGCGCTGGGCATTTAAATTCATAAATTACAAACAAACATTACAGGAGAGTGTAACTTCAAGATCTCAGACTTACCTATTCTAAATGGCTTTGCTTTGGGATAAACATAACAAATATGAGATTTAACTTGTGACATAAGGAGAAAAAAGAATTGGAAAAGAAAGAATTGGAAAATCCCTTTACCACTAAATTAGGTTTGTTCTCATTTCTACAGTACAACACGATGGTAATAATTTCTATAAATAAAGCACAAAGTGCCCAAGATGCCATAAAACAGAAGTTAGTGGCTGACAGGCACATACCAACCTCTTGATCAACTTCCTTCCACTGAATGCCCTTGATGTGAGCAAAAATTTGCAGGTTTTCCTTCACCGTTAAGACTTCAAAATGCAAGTTAAGTTGGGGGCAAACCCCAACCTTTGCCTGCATTCCTTCTATATTCCACACTTCAGCAACATTGTGGTTGTAAATCATTGCAGAACCTGCACAGGGGGATGAATGAAATATTTGGCATCAATTCCAGAACCACGGATGTTTCTCAAGCGTTGAAATAAAAATTAAAAAAATTTTAAAAGCTAACTGCACAGTGCAAGCTTTAATTCCCTTCAAAAATATTTCAGAGCACCAAATTTCTTCCTTAGAAGTAAAACCATAGGTGTGCAGCTGATGGAAAGCACCAGGCCATCCGGATGGCCAAATGACCACCTGTGCATGGCGCACATGGATATATCCATCATGATCCATGATTCCAGGATAACCAAGGGGAAATCTGCACTGACAACAGCCCAGCAGGAATGACTGAGGGAAAACCAGCAGGTTTTTTGAGTATTTCCCTTTACACCTGAGGGAACAAACAGCTCCTCCTCTTCGGCACATCAACTCACCTGCTGAAGGCTTGGAAAATCCACTGAGCACATTCAACAGAGCAGTTTTCCCAGACCCACTGTGACCCAGCAGAGCTGTGATTTGACCTTCATAGATATTTAAGGACAAACCTGGAATAAAAAAATGATAGAAGTGTGTGAGAAGTTGCCTTGGACCTGGAGCTGTTGCCACAGGGGACAGAATTGACATTTCTTTGGAGAGGAGAGGTAAAACCACAGATCCAAAGGCACAGGTCAGTTCTTCAGCAATTAGGGTTAATCTTAGTAAGGAATCATGTCTTGATTGAATGGTATTCAATCCTCTATATATTTATCTTCTAGATTATCTTCTATATTTAAAGAATTTTGACTTCAGTTTTCTATGAGGTTCATAACCTTTTATTTTAGTGTGGCTCAAGAAAGAGTCCTCAGGAAGAGAAGAGCTTTTTTCAAGATGTGAGATTTCAAGCAGGCAGACTTTGCTACAGAATTTTCTCTTTAAAAAAATTCTTCGTCTTTCTGTGGGTTGTTCAGGTTGGATTTGTTCTGTTTTTTTTTTTACACAATATTTTTGAGACCATATTGATATTTGCATTTTTCATTTTTGTTACTTTCACTTGGAGTCCTTGTTAAAAAAAGGCATTTAACAAATACTCCATGACTTTACTCTGACTGTGTCAACAATTTTCATTGGCAACTGCTTGGAGAAGTCAGGCAGGGACAGTAAATTTGGCTGCAATCAGTGCCTGAGAAAATCCCAAGTTTGCTCAAAAATAGTTTGCATTTATGAAAGGGAGGTTCAAGAGGGGATTTCTAGAGTGCAAAACCACAGCTTTTAAAGAGATTTCTGCTGTAGTGAAAAATAATAAACAGTGATTTTCCTGGAGGGAACAGGGAGATAACGACCTGGTAGAAATTTGCCTGTGATTTACCCCAGCAGAAATAACCACTGCACAATGCAATTCAACAGGCCCAGAGGCAGAATGCAGTACAGCCAGTACATTTCAAAACATTTTGGGTTCTTATCAAGTGAAAAACGAATAAAAGAATTTCAAAGCCTCTCCTTACCCTTTAAGGCTTCGATGCTCTTCTTGTCCTTCTTGTATATTTTTTTAACATTGTTTAGTCTGAAGAAAAGTAAGCAAACCATTACTTATTGAATCACAATTTGGGTATGGTTCCTCTGCCTCAAAAAAACCTAAGAAAACCATTGGGAGAGTATTTCCCAACCTCCTCCTCAAAATGATCCTGCTGAAGGAATCATTTTATGTATTACAGAATTTCTGAATTACAGACCTTTAAAGCAGAATTAGGTCCTGAGCTTTTCTAAAAGCTGTAAAGAAGGTTACAAAGCCAAACTTGAGGAATATTGAAGAATGAAGCAGGAGGCTCTAAGGAATGAGATATTTAATTCTATGGGGTATTTAATGAAGAGTGATGAGCTAGCTATTATTTGAGCAGATTTCCGTTCGCTTTTTGGGAATAATCAATGAACAGCACCAGCCACGAGCCCTGCAGGGATGGAGAGAGCAGCATTTGATGCTGAAGGATGGTGGGGAAGGGGAACAGACTCACTGCTGAGAGGAAAGGGCAGGGCAGGGAGCTGGAGGATTCCCCACATCCAATAAATGTTCCAACCCAGCTCTGGAATGGGATGAAACCCTGACCAACCCTTCCACCCTCCGGCATTAATCCTCTTAACGCCAGTGCAGCAGGGCTGTGCTCTCCAGAGGCACGCAGTCCCTGCAGAGCTGTTTCCATGCCATCCTCACCTGATGGCTTCCTTGCCCTCGAAGCCTGGTGGCATCGGCTCTGTGTCACTGCCCAGGACAGGGTCGTGGCTGCTGCCAGCTGTCACCCCCACGTCCCCAGCGCTGCCCCTCAGCCAGTAGGAGGGTCTCAGGAAGAAGGCAGGAGGATGTGGCACACCGTATTTGCCTAAATCAGAGGCAGAGAAGGTGAAATATCAACCCCAAACCTCCATCTGACAGCTCCCATTAACTCCCTGCCCAGCTTCCCCCAGAGCTGCAGAAGGTGGATTTCAGCAGAGTGAAAGAATTGATAAATTCTGCAGTTTAAGCTGTCCACTCATCCATATCTGTAAATGCAGGTGGGGAGTAATCACAGCCAGGACCCCATTTACAACTTCTTTAGTTCAAAACAATCAGTTCAAGTCCTACAACATCCTAAATCCACTGCTCAGGAGGCTGTAGGAGGAGGATCTCAGTCCCTCACTGCAGAATTACAGTTTTCTCTTATCCCACCACCCCTTTGGTAATTTTTCTCCTCCAAAGGACAGCATTACAGAAGAAAAAGCAATAAAATTTGCATTTTCCCCCTCACATTTCCACTTACCAGGCAAAACCTTATCGAAGTAGATGGCCAGCAGGAAATACAAGATGCTGTCAAGGCTCAGGATGAGGTACAGCTGATGGAAAGGGTACAGCTCTGGGGCAAATGTTGGTCCATATTTTTCCAGTTTTACCATCTAGGGGAGAGAAAAAAAAAAAAAAGAAGCACAATTCAGACCCAACGTTTCCTTCAGGCAGAAATACTTGGTGTGAGCTACTGCTGTGTCATCACAGCCATTTTTGATAAAAACCAGTCCACTCGTGATCACCACGCTGTTTCTAGGCAGGCAAAGGGGTTTTTGTGACCACAAGCGCCAGAAATGCCTCGGTAAGCTGAATTTCAAGCCATGCAGAAGCTCCAGAGCGCTGCACGTGCTGTTTTCACAGGCAGCACTTCCAGCCCTCACAGCTCTTGGTACCAACCAGCCACATCCCACTGCTGAAACCATTTCAGAGAGCTTTGGATTTATTGTAAAATTCGTGATGCAGTTGACTGTCCAGCCACCTTCGCCACGACTCAGCACAGAGCTTTTTTGGAGCCAAGTTTCCTTTTTAAAAGCAAGCAGAGGGGATGACCGGGTTGCTCTGGAGATGCAAATTGTGGATTTTGCTGCTCTCTGGCAGAATTCTGGGGGCTGAGCTTTTGTTTTACTTTGGACATACCGTGGCCAGGCCAGCTGTGAAGGTAAAAGGACTGAAGAGGCTTAAAATCCATTCCAGAGCCCGTGGCAGTTTTTCAAACAACGTCAAAAAGCCCAGAGTTCCAAAGAGGATGTGAAGGAGAAATCCCACAAAACTGGAAATATTTGGCTCCTTCAGCAACGAGCTGAGCAGGAAAGTGAAGTGAATCTGCAGCAGAGAAAGCCAGTGGTTAGCAGGATGTATTTTTGCTGCCAATTAAAAAAGAACAACGTGAAAATAGGAGCAAAATGAGAGACCCAGCTGAGCTGCAGTTGTTCCCTACAGATGCTCAAGGATTTGTTTAGCAGACAGCTCTGAGATTTAGGGGAGGTTTATAGGGACAGACAAATCACTCCCAGCCTGTTTGAGCATCTCTCTTTACTCTGATTTTAAGTCAGAATCTCCCAAAATGTAATGGGAGTGATATAAAAGCCTACAAATAATAACAATACATCACAGTAGTGTGTTTTTGTTACTTTCTTATATAATATCCACCCCTAGAGAACACTCTGCTGTCTGACTTCCAGATATTTTAATTAGGAAATGGAGGGAGAAAAAAAAAAAAAAAGGTGCATCGCACAAGAACACAAAAGCAAACTTACAGATGCCATGCCGTAAAAGAAATAAAAAAAATAGAGCTCAGCAAAGGTGTGGTGATAAAAAGATCCGCTCCGGGTGATCAGGGTCAGCAGGCTGGCGGTGATTGAGACGTACACAGTGTACAGCAAACTCCAGGACAACCTGCAGAGGAAGGCACAGTTGTTTTTGTCCCTGATCATGCCATGGCACACTCTTTTTAATTCAAATATTTTGAAATGACATCCATTTAAAATTTCCAGGCTGGGAAGGTGCAAATGTCAGAGAGTCACAGGAAGGGTTGGGTTGGAAGGCACACAGAGGGTCAAGGTCTCTGCTCAAAAAGGGTCACCCCAGAGCACAGAAATGGGTCCAGGTGGGTCTGGAATATCTCCAGTGATGGACACTCCAACCCTCGTGCTCAGGTCTTGCACATCCCCAAATCCCTGCAGGTGCAATGATGGCACAGACATTTATCCACGTGCTTTTCCTAATCATCTGAAATATTCATGCCCAGATGGATTAGGAAGCCTGTTTGGACTTCCCTCCTCTGCTTCATCATTCAGGGTTTTCTCCAGAATCTGTTGTTTTGTCACTTTTTCTGGGTGCATCCACCCGATTTCTGGAGGTGAGCAGCACTTCCACCCCCAGCCCTGCTCCACGAGGAGGGCTCCTCCTCTTTTTTGGGGGGAGAAGAGCAAATAAACAACACCAAAAACCTCCTCTCAGAGCAACAGGCTTGGAAACAGAGCTCCTCCAGCAAAGAGAATCCCAGAATGGCTGAGGTACCTCAAAGATCACCTCATTCCACCCCTGCCAGGGGCAGGGACAACTCCTGTGGGATCAGCTTGCTCCACACACATCCCAAATAAATTCAATAACATCATCCCCGTAATTACACATGGATTCTGGGATTTACCAGAAGGCAATATCTTGCATTCCCATCGCTCTCATCAATATCTTCAGCCTCTTCTTCTCCTTGAGGACTTTCACGGATAAGAAGTACATGTATGGGGAGTAGCACAGGATGGCTATGATGATGAACCAGGTGTAATCCAGCTTGTACAGAGATTTCACCATGGGGGCTTTCAGATAGACTCCGCTGAGGGACTGCATTTCCTTCCAGACTGAGTGGCTGGTTTTCATCTGAAGAAATGAAATGAGTCATTAATTTCATTTTTGTAGTGAAACAGCCACCATCAGAACAAACAGGGGTTTGTAAGTATTCAAGTGATTGGTTTGTCAATGATAAGGTTGTGTTTGTTGGCAAATAATCAGTGTTTTGGTATCTTTTGGTTTTGCCTTGCAATAAACACTATTAAATCCTTGCTGCATTCACTGCCTCGAGCCATGAAAATGATCTGACATTCTTTTACCTTCTGAATTAAAATATCGAGTTAAGAAGTTAATGATCACAAAAAATCAGGGGATCATAGAATCCCAGAACGGTTTGGGTTGGAAGGGACCTTAAAATCATCTCATTCCACCCCTGCCTTACCTCTATGACTGCTGCATCAATGCTGGACTGCACCGAGAGGAATCCCCCATACCAGTACAGAGGGACCTTGCAGTCACGAGATGAAAAATCCCAGCAGGATTCTGTGGGGGAAACAAATAAAAAAAATTAAAATTTAATCAATACTAATCGATACATTTCCATATATATATGTGTATATGAATACTTGTGCATAACAACCTCTGCCTGTGGATTACATTTATGTTATTTATGTTCTTAAAACTTTTTTCTCTGACATTTTTTGCTTTTACAGAAACAAACACTCCGATTTTAACTCATGTCTTTCTTGAGCCATTTGGCACTGCAGCCTCTGTCCCTTCAGGGTAGCACAGCAGTACAGAAATCCAGCAGAAAAATTTTTAGCTTAAAATCAAACTCTGGGGTTTCATTTATTTCATTACCAACGTGTTCAAAGACATCATCTGCAAACACCCCTCTGCCCATTTGAAATCTGAGCGTGTAGGAGAAGTCATCCTTAAAAACAACACCAATCACTTCGTCGTCCAACATTCCTTTTTCTTCCATTTTCCCCTCGTTTTCCATCTCTTCTATTATTATACCTGCCATTGGAATAAAGAAATAATATTAAAAAAAAAATAATAATGACAAAACCATTGCAGCTGAAACTCCCATTAGTCAAGCAACAACATCAAAATGGGCATCACCACGAGTTCCCTCGAAAATCACGAGGGACAAAAGCTCTTCTCCCTCCCCACTGTGAGGATGGGTGGGGAGAAGCTCAGACACTGCAGCTGGAATGTGGATTCAGGAGCATTTACCCTTCAGTGCCGGATTTGAAGCCACCTTTGCCATGATTCTCCTGGTGGCGTTGGTTGCAGGGGTGAACATCAGGGTCACCCCCGTGGCCTTGAAGGCTGGGTCATCCAGCCTCCCCAGGAATTTGTAAGGATATTCCCGAGGCGAGGCGTTGATGATCATGCTGGCTGCATCCCGCAGGATGAAGAGGACAACCACGGATGCGAGCCATTCCTGGTGGAGAGAAGGGAGTGCAGAGGTGAGGGACAGCCCAGGGAATTGCTGGCTTCTCCAGGACCCTCTAACCCAGCTGTGACCCCGCTGCCCAGCCAGCTCCTGCAGCCTTTTTGCTGTGTGTGTTCCACAGGTGTGCTGGGCTCCAAAGCTGAGGAATGTTCCTGATGGAAAACATGTTTTCTCAGTCCTGCAGCCAGCGAGGTCTGTGGAGAATTTCACACCAAAACCACGACTGGACATTGTGTTCCTCTGGTCAGCGCAGGATCAACAACCAAAAGCAGGCAGCCAGCTTTGTCACTGGGACATTGTGTAGTGCCACAGGAAGGAGGAACTGCTGACATTTCCCAGAGAACCACAGCTGAACACAAAAACAATGCAACCTAAAAGCACTTTGTAGTGGAAATCCTGATTTCCCTTTGGAAGGACCAACACTTGCCTGAAACGTTTTTGACTTCATCCTCCATACCAGAAGAATGTTTTTCCACAGGAGAGCACATGTTTGCTGGAATATTTGTGAGGCTTTCTTGGATATCCCCTGCATTTTTCCAGCTGAGAGGAGAAAGAAAATGATACAATTCAGAGGAAAACTGGTCTCTGTCTGGGAGTTCATATATTTACCTGGGTAAATACCACCTCGGAAGCCAATAAAATCCAGTGGGGGAGAACTTGTCTCCTTAACTTTGGACAACTAAGATTCAAAGGAAATAGTCCAAGATCGTGCAAGGGAACAGAGAGGTGGGTTGGACTGAGCAGCCTCTTCCCTGTGCAGATTGATCCTTCTCATCCAGATCCATCCTTCCCCATCCACATCCATCCATCCATCCTTCCCCATCCAGATCCATCCTTCCCCATCCAGATCCATCCATCCATCCATCCATCCTTCCCCATCCACATCCATCCTTCCCCATCCAGATTGATCCTTCCCCATCCAGATCCATCCAGATCCATCCTTCCCTGTCCACATCCATCCTTCCCCATCCCAAAGAGGTTTTTGTGGAGTGAGCCATCTGCTTCCTTTACCCATCCCACTGCAGAAGTGAATTCCTGTCTGGCCTCAGCCCTGTGGTTTGTTGGCAAGGCACCCCTCACGTGCCCTGGGTTCTGAACCACGTTACAAACGCTGCTGAGATGCTAAAAATAACCTAAAACAGAGGCTGCCTGCCTTGCCCAGGCTGTGGGAGACCAGTTTGCTCCGTTTTCACCCAAATATTAAGGAACTTTAGTGCACTTAGGGCAAGGCAGCGTTAGAACACCCATGTGCTCCTTTCATACCCTCCTAAATACCCAGCAGAGAGCATTTACTTGGGATATTTTCATGGGGAATATTTATTTCAGCTCCAAATTGAATCCCGTGGCCAAGCAGCAAGAACAGGAGCAAGCTCAGGGTCATGGGTTTCACCTCCTTTCCCAGGAGAGCAGGGGAGGGAACCTCCCAACTTGTTTTTGTGCTTTAATCCCTCAAAATGGCCAAAACCCAAAATCAAATCAACCTCAAACACACAGTGCTCCATTCCCCTTGGACAGAACTTCCTGATTTCACGGATTGGGCAGCTGGAGTTAATAAAGGGTTCCACTCCTCTGTTCCCTTCACCGCTTGTTTTTTGGGAAGAATTAAATATTTGTGTGCTGCGGGGGCAAGAGATGCCTGTTTACCCTCTGAGTGTTATCACAGCATTATCTCTGCTTTCCCTGCCTGCAGCTTCCTCCTATACTTCCCACTGCTGCCTGCACTGAAGGTTAAAGGTGAAATACAGAGGGATTTCTAGGAAGTGTCACTTTTATTTTTTTGGCCCAGGTCTGGATTTCAGTCGTGAGCTGAAAGCAGCAGCTCAGCCCAGGACGTTCGGGCAGAAAACAAAGGGTGGTGGTGGTATTTGGATAGCATGGAAACCAGGATGGAAAAACTGCACTGAACCTCTACAGGCACAACGAGCAGTTTTAAAAATGAGGGAGCGAATCTAAAAATTTTTAGAAAATTTTAACAAAGTTTCTATCACTTTTAATTTACTTCTTGCCTACGGAGCAAGGAAAAAATACCCTTGGGAGCCAAAGATGAAGCCAGAAATTCAAGCAAATGATGCTGCCTAAAAATGCCGTAGAATTCAACTTTCAAGCAGATACCTAATAAATATTAGGTGTAATAAATATTAGGGATTATTAACTTTAAATTAGGAATCTAATTAATCTGTTAGGTAATTATCAAAAAGGTAAAAAAATACAAGCAAAAGAGAATCCCCTGCAAGGCCTGAGTTTCAAAACTTCATATTCAGAAGGCAAAATAAACACACCAGAAACTGTTCTGGGGGCAACAGTGTTTGGGAAAGGTTAATCCAGTTAAGACCATCACTTGTAACTCTGGGTGTCTCCTGAGGCTCATTAAATGCATCCAAACTTCCTGCTCTCCAGGAACAAACTGCCAAGGTGTTGCAATAACTTTTCCTGGGTCCTGTGTGCAGCTCTGCTCTACCGAAACTGCCCCAGGAAGGCACATCCCATATAATCCCGTTGTTTACTACCTTGGGGAATTCCTATTTCCACCTCTTCAGACTGTTTTCCTCTCTAAAATTAACTTCTTGGGGTCTGTTTGAAGATGTTCTGATGACTGCAGGGGGGTTGGACTGGATGGCTTTTAAAAGTCCCTTGCAACACAAAGTATTTCAGGAGTTTATGATTTTACTTCCTAAAATCGAGCTGCTCTTCGGGAGGTCTGGCAGGAGCATCCCAAAGCTGGCTGCAAAGGGAGCATCCTGTGCTTCCCAGAGGATTTCCAAGAGCCAAGGATTAATCCCTGCACGTGGACAGTGCAGAGGTGCTCTTTCCATCCCCTCCTGCTTGCCAGGTCTTGCATTCTTTTGTTTTGCATCTGAGAAATCCAAGAAAGATTTGCATTGATTCCCCTCCAACATAAACTTCGAAACAGGTTGTTGTTTTCCTGTTTTCTCCACTTGAAAAGAACGACTCTAAGCCTGCCCTTAATCTAACCTCAGCCCCTTCGTTCATACAGAGAAGTGAAATTTGGGGTTTTACATTTTCAGATCAAGGCAGGAGGAGGAGAGCAGAGGGAAGGAATCATCACTGAATGCTCAACCTGCAGCTCTTCAACAAGCTCTGCACAGGGAGAACCAAAATCCACACACAGCCAGAAAACCATTTTTCCTCTGCCCCTTAACTATTTCGGTGTGAACTTACAGTCCACCAGAGAACAGAGCTGGAAGGTGGAAATTTTATGCATTCAGCATTCAAATATTTAGGAAAAGTCATCCAACTCAACCCCTGCACAAAACTGCCCTCGGCAGAATTTTTCCATCTGTATTTCTAAATTAGAAAAAAGAGCAATGTGTAACTCCTTACCTGCTGGGGTGTTTTCCATGAGGACCAGGGCTCCCCCAGCTGAGGTGTCGAGGCTCTGGTCCCTTTTCAGCCCGGGGGAGGCTCAGCTCGGTGGCCCAGCCCGGTGGCCAAGCCCCTCTCCAGCCTGACGTCAGTGCTGGGCAAACCCTCCCAAAGTTGTGGAGAGATGACCCAAGGTTGGAACAGCATCTACGAGCAGCTGGCCCCGAGCCTGGCCGTGTTTACACCACGCTTTGGAGGGTTTCATGCAGATGTTCCCACCAGGCAGCACATCTGGATGCGGTGAACCTTCACTCCCGAAAGGTGGCAAAGCCACTTTGTCCCTGTCCCAGCCTCTCCCTGCTGCCTTGTCCCCATCGTGCTCAGAGCCTGACTCAGCAAATGCTCCTTCCTCCACTGAGGCAAATCCTGCATCCCAGGACCAGCGGCATTTTAGTTCTTCTTCCTCCTTTCCCCATTGTTTTGAGTGGTTTTTTTTCCACTTCCACTCGTTTTAATTGCTTTTCCAGCAGCTGCCGCACAGCTGGAATCAGGATGGAGTGTGTTGGGCTTTTAAAAACAAAACATCTTCCCAGCGGATCTGCATTCAAAACAGGGAGGTGAGGAAATCAGACCAGCCAGGGAATCCAAATGAGCTGGAAGGGCTCACAGCATAATTCAAGGAGTTAAAAGAATTCGAGTGTCCCGGAACTTCCCCAGCTTGAGGACTGTGTATCTGATTTGCAGAGCTGCCTGGAACCACAAGGGCAGCCTGGTTGTTGCTTAACAAAAGGCCAGGGCTCTGCTGCAGCTGCTGATTTACTCATTTTCAAGGCATGAGCTCATTTAGGAGAGGAGCAGAAGTGTTTTCCGGCATCCCTTTGCATTGGGCAACTGGGGAGGCTCCTCGTGACTGCAAAAAGCCCATCTGAGATGGATTTCACTCAAAAAAAGCACATTTCTGGCCAACCCCTGTGCCTCACTGTGGGACACAGCCGTGGGCAGCCCTGTCCTGACTGCACATTATCAACAGAAAAGGCTTTTTCACCCAAAACCGACACCTTCTCCAAGCACTCCTTGGGGTTTCCCATCCTGCTGCTGAAGTGGGACCTCAACCCCTCTGGGTTCACTGAGCAGAAGAGCACAGAGGATCTCAAAATATCACTTATTAAACGCCCAGAGCAGATGCTCCACAGGATTTCTGAGGACTCAGGACCAGACTTTGTCTGTGCCAGGAGGAGCAGAGGGGCTGGGAAGGAAGCCAAACCCTTCCAGGAGGACATGCCAAGCAGAGGAAAAAGGAACAGTGAGAGCTCCGAGAAACCCTTATCAAAGAGAAATTCAGCATGTTAAATCAGGGACTTTCTGGAGACCTCTTAAAAGAAGCATTATAAGGGAATGAATTAATTTTACAGCTTAAAAAAAAAAAAAAAGCACGGCACTCTGCCCTTCCACACTATCAGAAACAAATGAGTATGAAATACTGGGAACTGTCACTAAACTCAGATTGAACTTCTTTGGGGTTATTTCCTTGTGCACCCCAAAATCAGCCCAGCCTTTTGGAAAGCATCCCCATTTCCAGCACGGCGCCACAGGAAGCCAAGCGTTTAACAACCCAATCCATCTTTATTTTGGAAGTACTTCCTGCTGGGAAAGGAAAATCCTCACCTTTAAAAGTACAGCCAAGTGGTGGAGGAAAGGCAAGTGGGTAAAACGAGCTGCACACGGTCCAGCAGCAGCAGTGTCACAAAAGTGTCACCTGCAGCCCTGACACCTCCTGCTTCTGCTGCCAGAGCTCTGCATGTTGGTTAATAAATTGCAATAAATTTCACTTGCTAGACGGAGAAATTCTTCAATAAGGGCTTTTCTTGGCAACGTTAACAAAATCAGACACATGGAACTCTCCATAGAAAAGTACAACCTTGTAACGACACCGTGAAGTGAACGCGTTTGCCAAGCTTTGGGAACATCAGCTTCTCCTAAAAACCACAGCCACCTCACCTGGCAATGCCGAACCAAACTGCATGGATTGACCCCAAATCCCCCCAGGCAGCCCAAATCCAGTTTGTGTCTGGGAGCACAGGCTGGGTGTGTGCTGGGAGGATAGGATTTGGAATGGCACTGGGAACAGCTGAACAAAAGGGTTTCGAATCACAGGAATAAAGCTCTGCTGTTCCCAGGGCATTCTCTCTTTAATTTTGCCAGGTTTTTTCCCCCTAATCTGGCAATCACAGACGATCTTGTGACACTTTGAAACACTTCTGACACAACACCCTGTGAGGACAGTGATGTTTAGGGGTGGAATTTTACCCCACTTCGACACACGATGTCACCACGCCAAGAAAGATCCCACCCAAATCCAGAATTGATTTAACAAGCTAAATTCTTTGCCCTTTAAGTAGCTGCACAAAAAACCAGTGCCACCACGCACTGCATCCCTCCAAAATAAACAACAGCACCAAACTGAGCTCATCTGGCTGCTAATCCAAAGTTTTCATGTCTGAAATGTCAGGAAATACGGAAATATCCAAAACAGGGTGGTATCATCCAGACAGCACAGAACTACTTTACAGACTATCAACTCCAAGTTAAAGAAGAAATTCAAGGCAGACAACAAAGCCCACAGGTCACTCTGAATTTCCCTAAATCCATGTGGCAAGTGCTGGATGGATGGGCAGGTGACACTTGGCTGCAACACCATTGGCAAAGAGAGACCAAAGAAATGTGGGATTTGGAAAAAAATGCACTTAACTTGGACAGACCTACGTGGGAAAGGACAAGCAGACAGAATTCTGAGCCTCAAATGGCTCCAAATAAAGGGAAAAGCTCAGAGTTACCAGCCAGCAGCAGGGCTGGGGCTAAATAAACCAAAGCCCTGAATTTGGGGCATTTTTTCTTTGCTGACAGGGAAGTCTCAGCCCCGTAAATCGGCCCTCGAGCTGCACTTTGGAGGTTGGTGCTGCTCCCCTGTGCTTTGCCTGTTTCAGTTCCAGGGCTGTGGTTTCCTGGGGAAGCCAGTGGGATGTTCAGGGCTTTCCGCAGGCCTTGGGCTCAAATTTTAACAACAAACCCAAAACTGTGCATTTATATGCAACCTATGGGTACAAAAGAGGAAGTGAAATGCACATCAAGAGTTCACATCTCCCTAGATAAGAAACGAGTGAAAACAGATTTTGGCTCAACACAGATAAACCATTACCAGACATTTTAAACATGTTACTGCCTGATAATTACAAACAGCTGGAACACACAACTCCACCTCAACCCAGTTTTTTGCGTTTTTGCAAGAAAAACAAATGTCGTTCCTAACTTTAATGTGAAGATACATAAATGACATGACTTATGAAGCCAATGTCTCAATATAAACACATCTCTGTATCTGTTCGCTGCAGAGCAAGATGAACTGGGAGCAAACTTTGATTTTCACCTTATAAAAACTAAAAAAAAGGTGATGATAGCTTTGTGTAGAAAAAACCCAAAAAAATAATGTATTTTCAACATACACCTGTCATTTCTCAGGCTAAAGGACCACATGCTCTACTCTTAGTGCTTCTATGCAAACCAAAGGCACCTTTCTGAGGGATGAGGCTGTGAACTGGGATAATTTCATTTGGGGTTTTCAAAGGGGGGGTGACAAATGGCCAAGCAAACATCCCTGTGTTACTGACTGCGACCACAACAAGGAGGGATTAGGAAACACATGAATGCACTGGCAGGGAAAATGCAACCATCTCCAGAGGGCTGTGTGCGAGAGCAGCTGGCAGGACACATGGTGTTACACCCAGAGAAAGAACCAGACTGTTTGTGATGGAGACAAGCAGAACCACAGCTCTGCACACCCCGCAAGGACACAGTGCTGGCCTTGTCCTTTGGCCGGGGGGGAAGGAGAACATCCATCTGCCCACCCCCTGTGCCCCCAGCAGGCATGACAAACAGCAGTGGCACCCAGGCAGCTGCCAGCCTGTGGGGAGAGGGCTGGCAGTGCCCACGGGTGCTGTGTTTGATCTGAAAATGAACATTTCCACGCTCTGGACGCCCAGGGGATCCTGCAGTGCAGTTCAGACCCCTCCTCGTGGGGACACAGCGACTCTGGAGCGGTTTTCCCCCCTCTCTTCCAAGCAGGTGCATCTTCAAAGCACAAGCAGGGCTGATCAGCTGGTGGAGGAGCAGATCTTGCAGGGCTGGAGCTGCGGGACAGCGGCAGTGCCCACCCAGGCACAGCCTGACCCTGCCAGCCACCCCACGGGGCAGGACGCTGCAGCTTGGCTCAGACACGGGATTTTGTGAGGACAGCCCCACCTCTGGCCCAGCAGAGCCCAGGGAAGGCAGGTGGGAGCTCCTTCAGCAGCCAGCAGCACCAGGAGGTGCCAGGCTGCCCTGGCAGTGCCCAACAGGAGCTGGGAGCAGCCAGGGGAGGAGGGTTTGGGGTCAGCCAGCCAGAGGGATGCTCGCTGCTCCTGCGGTGTCATTCCCAAGGCCAGGATGGTGGGACACTCTCAGGGCTCCCAAACTCAGCTCTCCCTGCCCAGCCCAGCTCTGGTGTCCCCAGGAGCACAGAGGATCAGTGCTGGCAGCGACACGAGGGGTTCAGAAGATGACTCTGTCCTCCTGCGTCCTGTCCCACCACAGGCTGCTGTTCAGGGTGCCAAAGCTGCTGTCCTCCTCCTCCTGCTCCTTAGCAAGCTCCACAAACACCTGCAACACACAGAAAAGGCCCCAAGCTCCTTGTAGGAACTCGCCTGGTCACAGATTCAACTCATGCTAAAAACCTGATGAGCAATGGATGAATTGCTTCATCTCTGGGGAGCCAGTTCTCAGGATTTTGAGGTTTTTCTCCTCACTCCTACCCTCCCACCTCTTTCCTTCAGCAGCATAATGAAAAGGAAGTTCAACACTGAAGGGCATTAATTGTCAGCAATAATTAATCCACAATAAGCAATAACAAGTCTCAGCTTCACCCTCCTTCCAGCCACGAGCAGCAAACGCTCCTTCTTGGAATGAACCAGAGCAGCATTTCCACTAATGCCACACATTTGCTTTCTTCCCGTCACTGCAGTTGGCATCTCATTTTTGAAGGGGAAGATGGGAACAAGGAGGAGCTGGAGAACTGGCAGTCATGATTCACTTTGGAAAAGGGGAATTTAGTTTCCCAAAAATGCCCCAACAGGCAGCAGCAAAGCAGCCCCAGAGGCCTGAGAGCAGAGCATGGGGGATGAGCTGCTCACCATCATGGAACCATGGAATTGTTGGGTTGGAAGGAACCTTAAATCCCATTTTATCCCATCCTATCCATGGCAGGAACACCTTCTGCTATCCCAGGCTGCTCCAACCTGGCCCTGGACACTCCCAGGGATTCCCAGCTTCTCCCCAACCTCACAGGCAGGAATTCCTTCCCAACCTCCCATCTAACCCTGCTCTCTGTCTGCCACCTTCCCCTGGCAGGGTTTACATCCTCAAAACAGAATTTAACCCACCTGTTCCAGAGTTGCTTGAGAGAAGCTGTAGTCCTCAATGTTAAAGGCGTGTTTTACTGGAGAAGGAATTGAGGAGAGCAGATTTAGGGACACTTTACCTACTCTTGATTTCACAAGAGACAGAGTTGGGGACAACAGCAACAAAAGAAAAATAAATTAAATAAATTTGGAACAGAAATGGAGGAGAGACACCACATGGCAAAACTTAAGGGAGACAAAAGGATTTGTGTGTGTGATGTGTGGCAAGTGCTCCATTACCTTCTTCCAGCTTGGAGAAAGAATGTGAAAGCGACTGTACATCTTCTTTAGGAATTTTATACGCCAGGATAGAAGCAAAACTGGAACAAAGAAACAACGCAGATTTAGCTCCAAGCAAAATCACTCCAAGTCAAAACATTACCACCCAACGGAATGGATTTAAACTCCTTTCCTGAAGGTTCCTGCAGGCATCTGGAGCAGTCAAGATCACACGGAGAAGGGCAATGAGGCAAGTGCAGGTGCACCAGCTGAGATCCCCTGAGGCTGCTCCATGCTCTTCCACTCAAGATTCAACCCTTTCCATTCTGCTCACTCATGGCAGGTTTGCTGCCTGGAACCCCCAGAGTTGTGAGGTTTTGCTTTTCAGCTGAACTGGGAGGTCACAGCTCCTCCTGGAAGTTTGCATCATCCCCCAACCCTGCTCTGCCCCACATCTGCTGCTGGGAAGGGAACTTCTCTCCCTCACACCTCCCACCTTTTAATTTAATTTAATTAATTTAAAGCAACACTCCCGGTGGGATGCCTGCAGTGCCCTTTTTGGAGTCTCCCCAATCTCAGAGCCAACCCCTGAGCTCCACAGGGCACAAACTGGGATCTGTTGTTGGAACAGCAGCCAGCCCACCCTCACAGCGAGACCCCCAGAGCCCTCAGGCATTTCCAGGTAGGGGCAGTGAGTCAGAAAACCAGATTTCAACCCTTTCCCAAGGGCTCTGACCCAGCAGGAAGCTGTGAGGCCACAGCTCTGCAGAAATCCAGTTTTGCTTCCTCCAAGCAGAACATCTGCGCGGGCTCTCAGCCCTGCCCCGCCAGCTCGGGCTCTGCTGCCTTCCAGATCCCTTCCTCTTTCTGACTTTTGATTATTCTGAAGCCCTGTGTCAGTATTGACATTCCCTCCCCAGTGCCAAGGAGCTGCTGTGAAATCAGAGGAAATATTGGTATTTACTAATATCAATTTTTCTGTGCTTTTGCCACACCTCACCTCTCCTGGCGGTTGGCGTTGGGGAAGATGTGCAAAATCTGGCTCTGCAGATACTCCACCTGCTGCACGTCTGCTGTTTCCCTCAATTTCATCTCCAAGAAGTATCCTCTGCCAAACTTGCTCTTCAGGTGCTGCACAGTGCCTATACACCTAAAATTACAGACAGAAAATACAAATTGTACTCCAGAACAGCCTAAATCCGAACTGGCCTTTTTTGCCATCATGGATGAATTTTGCTCCCAATTTAAGGTACAAAATATATCTATACATCTAAAATTACAGACAGAAAATTCCAATTGTACTCCAGAACAGCCTAAATCCAAACTGGCCTTTTTTGCCATCATGGATGAATTTTGCTCCCAATTTAAGGTACAAAATATATCTACACACATATAAATTACAGACAGAAAATTCCAATTGTACTCCAGAACAGCCTAAATCCAAACTGGCCTTTTTTGCCATTAAGGATGAATTTTGCTCCCAATTTACGGTCCAAAATGGATCTGTATTTTGAGAGAAACACATCCCAGGTGCCAGCTGGCTGTCCCCCTGCCCGGGGGGCTCTGGTGGTACCTGAGCTGCCCTGCCACCAGGATGGCCACACGGTCACACACGGCCTCTGCCTCCTCCATGTAGTGCGTGGTCAGGATGGCTGCTCTCTCCTTGTTCTTAAAGGCTGCTCGGATTGCCCTCCTGCAAAACACAGCCAACACCAGCCCTGAGTAAAACACCCAGCAGGGAACAGCAAATCCTCAGCAGGAAAAGAGGGCTGTGATGGAGGCTCTATTTACAAACCAATGATTGACACCTGAATTTCCCAAGGATTATTTAAAGGATTTCTTTCTACACCTGAATTTCCCCAAGATGGTTCCTGTCTGCATTCCTTGCATTATTTTAAGGATTTCTTTCAACTCTCAAGATTTTCATTCCCAAGCTGTTCCGGGACACAGAACTGCACTGCACCTGCACGAGGGCTGGGCTGGTTCTGCCCCTCTTGTGACACCCCACAAGTGTCCAGCTCTGGGGCTCCCAGCACAGGAGGAGATGCTCCAGGAGCTGGAGCAGCTCAGAGCCCCTGCCAGTGCCTAAAGGGCTCCAGGAGGGCTGGAGAGGGACTGGGGACAAGGGATGGAGGGACAGGACACAGGGAATGGCTTCCAGAAGGCAGGGAGAGATGGGATATTGGGCAGGAATTACCCTGTTTTGGTGGAAGGTGTCCCTGTGGATCTGGATGATCTTTATGGTTCCTTCCAACCCAACCCACTCTGCATTCCCTGCCCGTGGCTCTCCCTGGTGTCAGCAGGGACATCCCACCCCCAGAGCAGGACATCCCCAGTTACCCAGGGCAGCGCTCACCACATGTGCTGCTTGGCCTTGGGGTCCATGCCCGTGGAAGGCTCGTCCAGCAGAGTGACCCGCGGGTTGCCCAGCATGCTGAGGGCAAAGCAGAGCTGGGGGGAGGCAGAGGGGCAGGGTGAGGACAGGGAGGCTGCTGTGACCCCCAGAGTGAGCCCAGAGCCCCCAGAGTGAGCCCAGAGCCCCCCATACCTTGCGTTTCAGCCCCACTCCCAACTTCTTCGTCGTCTTCTGCAGGTGATCCTTCAAATCCAGGGCGCTGGCGATGCTGGGAGGGGAAGGAGCAGGAGTGAAAGGCTCAGAGGGGAGGGTTTGGTTTCCCCATCATCAGAGCAGGCAAACAGCTCCTTTTGATGAGCTCAGCTACAAATATTTGTGGATCAAGTGGGAAAAAAGCAGAGCCAAAACAGAATTGGAGCTGAGTGCTTCCATGCAAACCCACCCGGAGGAGCTTGTGGGGACAACCCAGAAAGAGCTCCAAACCCAGGATTTCCCATCCTTGCAGCTTCTACAAAGATCACTGTTAGCACTTCATAACCCTAAAAAAATAGCTTGAAAGAAATACGTATCTCAAAATTAAAAACCCAAACACAAAATTCAAATCTCAAAATTAAATTGAATTTCGCATGGATGAATCTTCACCTCCTCACCTAGGAATTCGCAATTGCAGAATTTCAACCACGCTTAAAACCCAACTTAAATGAAAACAGAGATTGCATTAGGAAAGGTGAGAAGGAAAAAAAGAAATAGCCACCAGAAAGAAGCCAAAACCCCCCCAGAAATAAACCTGAAAATGAAATTAGCCAAGGAAACCATAGTTAAACCACAAAGATTTCCATAATGAACCTCTCACCGCTTGATGACTTCTTTCACATCAGCCTGGCTCATGCCTTTGATAGCACCATAGATCTCAAAGTGCTCCTGCAAGGTGATATCCGGCCAGAGGGGATTTGTCTGAGGACAGTACCCCACAAATTTCACCGAGTCATCCTCGCTGCTCAGCCCCAAGGAGTCATCTCCCATCAGAACCTGCCAGGAAAACGCCCAGACCTTAATCCAGAATATTACACATTTCCCAAGTGGTTTTGCACAGCTTTAGCAAAATGCCCTCAGGAATGCTTGCAATATTCATAGTAAAATTTCAATATGGGGTGATTTTTCGTGCAGCTGCAGCATGGAACATACCTGCCCACTGGTTGGCTCAATCTCTCCAACGAGCATGTTAATTAAGGTGCTTTTCCCAGCTCCATTGGGTCCCAACAAACCCAGGATTTCTCCTAAAGAAAGGACAACACGAACATCACCCACGAGGTCAGAGAAATGTTCCAAGAGCTGTATTCATAAACAAACCAGCTCGAGAGCAAGCACTAAACTCCAACCTTTCTTCACGCAGAGGGAGACATGCTTTGTCGCCACTTTCTTTATTTTCCTGCCCAGAAGGAATTCCTTCCTTTCATCAAACTCCTTGTGCAGGCTGCTGACCAGGATTGCTGGCATCTGGCAGGGAAGAGGGAAGTGGCTGCACATCCCAGCAGCTCTGGGGAGCCTCGAAATTTGGGATTTTGGGCAGTGCTGGGCTTTTTACCTCCTCACTTTTGGGGCTGCTCAGGATCTCTTTGACTCGCAGCCTCTCTGCCTTCACATCCTCATCCTCGTTCTCCTCGTGAGGAACATCTGGGAACTTCCAGCTCCTGGCTTTGGTGAAACATTTTCTAGAAGGGAGGAGAAGAGGAGAAGAGCCTCTGTTCAGCTCTCAGCTCTGGGCTGAGGTTGGCTCGGGGCTCTGGGTTTGTGTTTGCAGATTCCTGCAGCTCATCCCAGAGCAGGAGGAGCTCAGGGGATGTCCCTCTGTCCCTCCCTGCTGAGCTCTTGGGGAGGACACAGCATGGGAAAACCAGATCCCCTGGTTTTATATAGGGAACATCCTCATAAAATCACTGATTTTGCAGAGATGTCACTGAAAAGGAAACTAAACACCCATTTCTGCATTTCAGTGACCTTTCCAGATGGGATGCAATGAAAGGTATTGGATTTCTTCCACTCCCAATTCCAGCTTCCTCACCCTCAAAACCAGTATTTTTGGGCAACAGCCCATTGCAGAGACACACCTGAAGAAGGGATCCTCTCTGACTGTCCTCCCGCCGTTCTTGAGCTCGAAGCAGCGCAGCAGGAACAGCCACACCACGCACTGCAGGTAGGGCTGGAGCAGAAAAAACCACCCTGGTCACTGGCCAGGCTGGGGACACTGGGGTGACACCACCTCGGGGATGAGGCACAAGGAGCTCCAGCTCTGCACCACCACAGCAGGGCTGTGCTCCCGAGAATATATTTAATATATCATTAAACGCTGCTCAGTGTGTCTCAGGATGCACAACCAATTAGATTTAAAAGCAATTATCTGGGATTTTTGCACAGAGAAGGGACTCTCCCTGCTCCGTAGCTCCTGCTCCATCAGCAGGCACTCCCAGAATAATCAGAATTAATCCTGGCAGTGCTAATGAGGCCACAGGGGCAGCAGAGGTGGAGCTGGTGGGCACAGCAGCTGCCCTGACTCTGCCCAGGAGCTGCAGGCTCAGCACCAAACCCAATCCTTCCCGATCAGGAACAGGAGGAGTTCCCAGCAGGAGCCACAGCTCCCTGCAGCCAATGAGGGATTTTTGCTATTTGTGGAAAGTAGGTAACCCAGTGCCATGCTCACAGCCAGAACTGCCACCAGCAGCCGGTCCCAGGGGTCATGGTATCCCCCGTAGTATCCCCCAGTGTCCCTCTTGCCTTTCCATGAGACCTGGAAATTCAGGAAAACACGTTCAGGTCAATATTCACCACCAGAGACTCCTGTTTTATCATCACTGTGCTTTCACCTCAGCCATTCAGGCTGTGGTGCTCAAGGACTTTTTGAGCTCTGCAGAGACTCTCCAAAAAAACCCAAAAAATTTCCATCCAAATCCCTGGGGCTGCTCCTGGTTTCAAGGCAGATCCTCCCAATTAACCCCTGTGCCATCACTGGGTTTGCTCACTGAGAACACACAGTTTTCCTTGGGATATCATGGAATTATGGAATAGTTTGGGTTGGAAGAGACCTCAAACTCAGCTTATCCCACTCCCTGTTGCTCCAAGCCCTGTCCAGCCTGGCCCTGGACACTTCCAGGGATTCTCCATCTTTCTCCCTCCCCTCGGTGAAAGGAAATTCAATGGAAAACTTCCTCATTTTGAAACCAAACCACTTCGCTTCATAGGAAAAAAGTGGTTTTTCGCCCAATCATTTTTATTCTCTAGGTGTTGAATGGCCACAGAGCACACATCAAACACACCAACCCAACCCCAGCCAGCCCCAGGTGTCCTGGAAAGGATCCCTGGAGTTCCCTTACCTTTATAAAGCAAATCAGGCAGCCGATCAGGGGATAAATGGGAATGAAGATGGAGAAGACATAATGCAGGATGGTGGTAACCAGGTATAAATCCAGGAAAAAGGCAACCTCAGTGACAACTGTGCAGAGCAGGGCTGTCTGCATGAAAGACAAGGGAAAAAAAAGTCCATTTTCATCCACTTCAGACTCTCTAGGCATAACTTATCTAATTTAAGGCT
Organism: Grantiella picta; assembly: GCA_013397955.1. Taxonomy (NCBI): domain Eukaryota; kingdom Metazoa; phylum Chordata; class Aves; order Passeriformes; family Meliphagidae; genus Grantiella; species Grantiella picta. Next base: position 155,225 of record VZRM01003451.1, read on the forward strand.
CTTTATTTAAAGCTTTTATCACTCTGGATACGGCAGAGAGAGAGGGATGTTGGTCAGTGTTTCACATTTCCTGGGCATGAAGGACAGACAGCTCAACAAAACAATTGAGAATGTGGCTTTGGAGATCAGCAACCCTCCCACTCACCCCAGCAGCAAGTCAAATCACTCACCACTGAGAATATAAATGACCAAAATTCCTTCGTGTTCTGGACTTTTTTGAAGGTGAAGGAGACCACGTAGGTGAAGAGCACCACGGAGGGGACATAACCAATCAGGCAAAAGATCTGCAGAGACAGGGAAGGTTTCTCAGGAAATGTGCAGCAGGAATTTTTCTTTTTGTTTTTTTTTTTTGCATAAGGATCAACTGGAATTCCCTCAGTGTGATACAGAACTCTGGATTCATCTTTGTCACTTTATTTGATATATTTTGCTGCCTCGGTGCACAGAGAATATATTATTAAAGACAAATTAAAGAGTGTGTGGGGAGGCAAAACCCTCCCTCCCTCAGCTTCTTTTAAACACTTTCCCATTTTTTTATAACACAGGCACCCATAAATGCTGACCTCAAGATTTTGGCAAATACTAAGAACTATTAAGAAATAGTAAGAATTCCACCACAGCATTTTTGTAGGAATTCAAACAAGGGTAGAAAACCAGCCCTGCAGCCCCATCCCAAACCTGATTAGCTCTGGGGGAGCAGCTGGGAAAAGATAATTCCTCTCAATCCCTGCCAATATCACAGGGAATATTCGCTCTGAATATCGAAGCCATGAAATCTTGTGGTCTCCTGGATTTGATCACATCTGCAGCTCACTGCAGAGATGGGCTGTGCTCAGAGTCACTGTGCCCTTGTCATTAGCAGCAAACAGCAATTATCAGCCACAGCACAGAGCACGAAGCAGGCTGAGGCAGCAGAGGGAAAGGAGCATTTCCTTGGCAAATTTTAATTTTACATTTTAAATCACAGAATCAGCCAGGTTGGAAAAGATCTTTGAGATTTTGTTGAGTCCAGCCTGTGACCAACCAGACCACGGCACTGAGTGTCACAACCAGGCTTTCATTAAACCTTTCCTTCCAATCCCCATCACCCTTCCTGTGAAGAAACTCTTCCTAGCTCCAACCTAAATCTCTGCGGCGCTGCTTTGTTTTATTCCAGTCCTGAATGAAACTCCAAACTTTGGGCTGTTCTCCCCACGGAAAACATTCTGACTTTGTGCCAGCAGCGTTTTCCCTGTGTATCCATTGGGAAAATCCTGCTGAGTCGAGGAAGGAAAAGAAATTGGAGGAAAGGAGGTAACCCTGCAGTCAGCCCAGCCTGCACTCACCACAGCCAGGAACTTGCCCACGTAGAAATAAACGCCGTAGTGGAAGGCGAAGAGGCTGCCGATCATCAGGATGAGGATGAAGAAGAACAGAGGGAGATCCACTACAGCCTGGCCGGTCCAGTAAGCTGAGGGGTAGAGCCCTGCAATCTTCAGCTGGGTGTAGGCCTTGATCTGCAGCAGGGGAGGAGAATAAATGCGAATTAAAATCAGTGTGATGTGAATTCACGCCGGTGGTACCCAGTTATTGCTGGCTTTGCACAGAAAAGCTTTTCCCAAATCTGCTCCACCCCATGCCATCCATGCTGCCTCTCATGGAATTGATGTAAACCTCTCTCCAGATCTCCCCCCAAATCCCAGGGTTTTTAACATCTCTGCATCCCTGGGCGTCACCTTGTGGTTTTCTGCGTTGTCCATGGCGAAGTAGGGAGGCATGCCAGTGATGATGATCCCCAGCAACACGGCTTCAAAATAGATCTCCAGCCTGAAAATCGTGTCTGGAAGATTCTGGAATAGATAACAGATTTATTCAATGCCAGGATGTGACCAATAAAAAAGAGCTGGAACGGGATGGTGAATGCTGAAATAAAAGATCTGTGGATGTCGAGATCACCTGAGCTGCAGCATGAAGGAAAACACACATGGAAGATTTGGGATGATTTGTATGAGGAATAAATAATAACTGATGAACTCTCAGAGCATTTCTCTCCTGCAGCAGGTCCTGGCCTCTCCCAAAGCCACCCCAGCTCTGCACAGGAGGCAGCAGGCTGAGAGCTACAAACTCCTGACAAATTCATAGGATCATGGAAAGGTTTGGGTTGGAATGAACCTTAGAGATCATCTCACTCCAGCCCCCAGCTCCTTCCCCTAGACTGGGCTGCTCCAAGCCCCACCCAACCTTTAATTCCTGACACAACATCTTCACTCCAAGCCCATTTTTCCTCCCCTTCCACAACCTGCAGAGCAAAATTCCAGCACCCTTCACATCCTATTAAATCCTGCAGACAATCCCAACCAGCTTTTCCCTCGGTTTGTGGGCTGTTCCTGCACTGCCCATCCACCCAGGGCTGCTTTGCCCCCTCCCCTGTGTTTCAGGGTGATTTGTTGGGAGCTGCTCACCTGGATGAAGGGATTGCTCCAGACCTGGATGCTCTCAGTCACGTTCAAACTGCGCAGGAGGAGGTTGCTGACGACGTTCATCAGAACCGGCACGGAGTGCACCATGGTGCTGTTGAACACGATGGTGAAGTAATTCTAGGGAGAAAAAGATGTGCTGCATGAATCCTCCTGCACGATGGGCAACCTCCTGAGGGGGCTCTCCTTAATTAAACCTGAACACTGGGATAAATCTTTGCATAATCAAGTGCTTTGCAGGAAGCTCTGGGCTGCTCAGGGTGCTTGGAACACACAGTTTAATTTGGGAAAGCAGTCATGCTCTCGGAGAGGAAATGATTGGGAATGAATTCCCAGCATGTTCCGTGGAGCAGTGACACTCTGGCAAATGGCACTCCAGACAATTACAGCCTGGAAAACAAAACACACAAGGAGCTGCTCTGGGATGATCTTGGTAAAGGATCTGAGAGCAGACAGGCGAAGATGTGCAGAGGCTGCACTGTGTCAGGGAATAAAAATGGTGACAAGAGGCAGAGGTGACACATGGCAGAGCAGTGCCTTTGCTGGGGATTAAATACAATCCCAAAGTTCCTGTGATCCCACTGAAATGAGTGTGTACAGCCCAAGAAACTGATTTGTCTTTACACATGAGAGCGCTGTGGAATTATACTTCTGTCAAACGGTGCAATTCGGTCAGCACAAGAGGAAAAAAAATCATAAAACATCCCTCTGCCCGCTCTCCTGTGAAATAGAACATTTTTCCTGGCTTTCCCTGTCCTTGTGGGGCACAAAAGGGGATGGAAGTTTGATTGGCCTACTGTAATTACAATCGTGGAAGAACATTTATTTTGCTGCTACTCCCACTCTGTCCTCTTTGCAGCCTCTTGCACGAGCAACGTGCTATGAGATTATTTGATTCTGTGTCCCCAGAGGTGCTCTGCAGGTCAGAATTTCCCCAGCAGCTGCTCTGTGTGCCTCACCTGCCTGGACTGCAGGGCAAACACGTTCAGAGCTGCACTGTGAGGAGCCACTGAGACATAATCGCTGTCATTGAACATCTCCAGCAGGATGTTCATGCTCCCCAGGGAGTGCACAACGTCACTGATATCTGACTCTGGGGAGAGAAAACAACACGGAACAACTTCAGCTGGAAAAGATCTTTAGGGTCATCAAATCAAACCACTTCCCAGCACTGCCCACCCCTGAATCATGGTCCTGAGAGCCACATCTCCGTGGCTCCTCAATCCCTCAGCCTGGAGGATTTTACACAGTTGTTGATACACCAAACGCTGGTTTGAATCGCCTGGGTTTCTGCTGGGCATTTTTAAAACATCCTCAGCTGAAACAGAAAGGGATTTCTGCAGATGTTCTACAGCAGGGTGCTAATGTTGCTTTATCTCAGTGTTTCTGGTCAGCTCTTTCACGTGGATCATCTCCTGACACAGCAAGAACGAGGTTATGGAATGGCAGGAGGATCTCCAAACCATGAGTATTTACCACCAAAACTGACTATTTACCACCCCTGGGCACTTGGAAACTCTTCATCTGGGTTAATTTCGAGCGAAAATTTCATTCCCAACCCCAAAAATTGGAAGGAGAAGAGAAGTGGAGAGAGGAGCTGCTCCCCTACCTGTGGAGTTCTGCAGCAGCAGTCGACTCCTGTACTTGTGATAGTTCTCTCCAGGCTTCAGCAAGTACAAATCTGGGGAGAGTTTGATAGCAGCTACAGAATTTTTGATGATGTGGTGTATGAAAAACAACAAAATCTGAACGACAAGAAAAATGAGGAAAAGCAACAACCTGAAAGAAATAAAAGTTTGGGGTTTATTACCATTCAGTGAAAGCCAACCCAGTTTATGTGCATGCTATTAAAACAACATCTCCCTCACCCCCCAAATAAAAACATTTATTCAACAGAAATTGAATTTTTTCAACTCACTTGCTATTATTTAAATGTAGCTACGGGAAAAAATTAAGGGCAGGATGCGATCCCTCTGGAGTCATTCAGACAAGTTTTGAGACTTTTGCACACGAGTGAGAATCCCCAATACTCACATAACTCTGACACATTTGTTTTCCCGTTTCAGGCTGAGGAAGTGCACTTTGGCTATGGTGGAAACCTGCTTTTTCCACAGGGCTGAGTTGCTCATGGCTGGGGCTTTGGCTTCAGACAGCATCAGCAGGCTCTGCTCCATGTCATCCAGGGATTTGGTGTCCAGCTCGTCCTGCACTCCTTGCTGGGAGTGGAACACACTGTAGTCTGGAAGAGGGGAGACAAAAAACCCATGGGGGTGATGCTCTGAGAGAGCTGTGGGGTGGAATGGGAGAGGTGGAGGAGCCAGGAGCCACAGACTGCTCGTCCTTCCTCTTGCAGAAGTGACCTCATCCCATTATCCCATCCCATTATCCCATCCATCCCATTATCCCATTATCCCATCCCATCCCAATCCCATTATCCCATCCCAATCCCATTATCCCATCCCATCATCCCATCCCATCCCATTATCCCATTATCCCATCCCATCCCAATCCCATTATCCCATCCCAATCCCATCCCATCCCAATCCAACCCCAAGCTCAGTGACTCTGATTCAGCCCAACCATGTAAATTGCAGATACTTAAAGCAGATGATTGAAATTTTTGCCTCTCAAAGGTGCAGATTTGCCCCATTTTCATACCCTTGGCCTGGGTGTGCACCTTTATCCCTCAGCACCAGCATTTTCAGCTGTTAAACCCCATTAAACCCCTCCAAAAACTCTGCAGCAGGATATTCAGTCTAATTAGGGAGCAATTTCTATACCAGCATACCATATAGACACTATACAGTATATACATATTTTTCATACTAATAATTCTGGGTCACACAGAAAGCTCTAGAATGATTAGAACAGTTCAAACCATTCCAAGCTGACATCAAACAAACAACTGGCTCATTCTGGAGTAATACTAAGCAGTCCCAACTTTTCATTTGGACTGGAAGTTCATTTACAGTGCGACAAGCTGAGCTGCTCCAGCCCTAAGTGAAGAGGCTGGGAATTAATTCTGTCCTGCACATTTATAATTTCTTGAAAGCAAACTCCATCAGGAAAACAAAGGGCATTTTAAAAGGCAAGTAAGCTGGAAAGCCAAGATGTGAGTTTGCTGGATGAAAAATTAATAAGCAAAAAGCTTTTCCCCTGCATGCTCCCAGAATCTCTCCCCACCCAATTTGCTGGTTTTCATGCTGAATATTCCAACAGCCTGGAATGCTGTGAGAACCTCAGGATGCCCAGCAGCCTGGAGAAGGACATTTTCCTTGTTACCTGCTGGCAGTGACAATTCCACACTAACTGGGACTGAACCAAACCTGAGGGGAATAAAGGGAACAACTCTGCTCCTTCCCACCTGCTTGATCAATCTCTGCCTCCACCTCCAGCTTCAGGTAAACATCCTCCAGCGTGGTCATGGACACTCCGTAGGTGATGACTCCCAGGTGGGAATGGGTGTCCAGGTCAGAGAACAAGCCTGGGGACACAAGGGACACGTGCAGCTCTGAAATTCTGCTCCACCACCCACCATGGACACTTCCAGCACAGCAGAAACATCCCCAAAGCCTTCTGCTTGCTGGGAAAAAGCAGCAAACAGCAAATAAATATGAAGGCACAGGTCATGGCTTGAGAATCAAGGCTGGGGTGAGGTCCTTTCAGCATTAAATTGCAGTCTCTGTGGTCAGGAAATGTGGCAGCTTTTGCTGAGGTTGTGGTGCTTATAAAAACTATCTCAGCATCCTAAAGCTTCAAGGAAAAAATCCCAGCCAGGGTCGGCAGAACAGCTCATCCTACCTAAACCCCTGCCCAGGCACTAAGGGAGCTTACAAATAAAACCACCATCGACACAAAACACTTATTCATATATATATTTAAATAAATTCCCAGATGTTTAAAGCCAGGTTAACCAGGCAGGAGATCCTGGAGAGGACACAGAGCTTGAAGACCAACGTGAGGTTCAGAGTAGGAGAACTTAAATCAGCACTTTGGGATGAAAACTATTACTGAGTTCTTGTCAGTTCTGTGGAATAAGAACTTAAAACGAGGAGCTTCAGAGCCAAGGTGAGGCTGCAGGGAAATTCAAACGCACAAAATGGGAAGAGCAGCTGGGTATTTGACAACACTCCTCAAATCCCCCCAGTTTCTCCTGCCCCAGGTGCCAAGGCATTCTCCCAACCTCAGATTCTCCTTACAAGTTTTGGGGGAATTGATTCACTCTCAACCTGTTTTCAGAAGTGCACCCAGTGCCTGCTGAAGGCACAGCTGCTAAATTATTAACTCCAGTGCAATGGGGAAAAAAGCTATTTATGAAATACCATATTCCCATCAGTATTGACCCTCCCTTGGCTTTCCACATGGTGCAAAGGACGCTGTGTTTATTCCATTTATTTCTGGGAGGTGAGCAGGGAGCTCTGCCCAGGACTGCTCAGATAATTGCTGCCATCTAGTGAAATCCTCTCCCTGCTCCCTCTCAGCACGGAATGTCAAGGCAGTGACACCATGCTCTTTGCAGGTTACAGCAAGACTTGTCGATTTTTGTAGGATTTTTGTGGGATTTCTGTGGGATTTCGGTAGGATTTGGGACTTTCCTGCTTGCTGCTGCAGGTCAGCCCTGCTCATTGGAACTCCGTGCAGTAAGGTGAGGATTCTGCAGGGCCAGGGGATGCTCAGGTGGAAGAATCTCCTCCCCACAGAGGCATCTCCCCAGCCCTTGCTGTTGGGTACCCAAACCCCTGTGACCCCTCAGCCCCCTTGCAGGAGGTGACAAACTCCTCACTCACCTGAGAAAGCCACCCTGTCAGCCAAACCACAATAAATACAAAACCGCAAATGCACAACCGACATTTTAACGAGAAATTCAGGCCACAGCCATGCTTAACAAACCTCCCCTCTGCAAGCCAAAACCCCCCAAATACCTGCAAACTTGTCCATGTCCTTGAGGGGGAGGCTGTAGACGAGCTGCTCGTCGTTCTGCTGGATCAGGCTGGCTGCAGGGATGTGCTGCCTGATCAGGGAGGTGGTGGCCTCAGTGTTGCAGTAGGCATCGATGTGCATGCTGAAAAACCGTGGGGAAATTGGGGTTGGAAAGCTGGAGCTGCTCCTGGTGCTGCAGCAGGACGGCAGCAGTCGCCAAGCATTCGGTTAGATCTTTCTAGAGGGTAAAAGGGTCTTTTTGGGGGTGTTTTCTCGTGGACTCCAACAGAAAATTAAGAAAGAGAGGCGTGATGGCACCTAGGAGGCACAGAATTGGGCACAGCATTACCTCAGGCGGTAGCCAATGCCCCACTTGCTCTTGAGGAAGAGAGAGGATCCCAGGCACTTCAGCATCCCTTGGGAAATCACAGCCTTGCGATCTGGAAATGAAAGCCAGGAAGGCTCCTTTGAAGCAGAAGATTGACAATTTCCTCCCCTCCAGCTCTGGATTCCACACAAATCACACCCCACAGCTCTGGGGGGGCAGCAGCGCTCACCAGCCAGGATGTCAGCCTCGTCCATGAAGTGGGTGCTGAACACAGTCACCCGGCTGGCTTTCCTGTTCCTCAGCAGGTTCCACACGATGTGACGAGAGCAGGGATCCATCCCTGCCGTGGGCTCATCCAGCAGCAGCACCTTGGGGCAAAACCAACAGAAGTTCCCAAATCCACAGCCCCAGAGCTCAGCAATCCCTCCCCGCAGAGCCAGAGGGGTTTGCTGGAGGCCTGCCAGTTGTTCCTTGGGTTTGGTCCAGTCCCAGTTAGTGTGGAATTGTCACTGCCAGGAGGAGGTAACAAGGAGAATGTTCCTCTCATGGTGCTGCTGCATCACCTGGGTGTCCTGTGGTTCTCACAGCATTCCAGGCTGCTGGAATATTCAGCATGGAAACCAGGAAAAGGCAGTGAATTGGGTGGGGAATGATTCTGGGAGCATCCAGGGAAATAATTAAACCACAAACGAAGAAAAAAAGGGGATTAAAGGAACAATTCCTGCATTTGGCACATTATTATACATATTAGTTGGTTTTGACAAGAGACACCAAAGTCTTCCCTGGATCAGGAACACCAAGTGGGAATAATTCCATCACTCTCACCTTGGGGTTCCCAAGAACAGCAACTCCCACCGACAGCCTCCTCTTCTGCCCCCCACTCAATTTTTTAGCCTGATTGTCCCTGATGGGCTGCATCTCCAAATCCAGCAACACCTTCTGCACCTTGAAAACACAAGAAGCACATTTATTGTTTTAAATAACCTGGAAAATTTTTAAACCAGATTGTTGACGATTAATATTCAAAGTAACTGCTGCTGGTTCCCAGTGTGCTCTGTAGCTGAACTGCACAGCTTACACACAAAGGTTTAATGGTGTCTATAAGTGGACCTAAACGCCAGATTTAAAGCATTCCATGAGCATTTTAATCTCAGGAAAAATTAAAAGTTTATCCTTGTCTAAATACCTGCCTGTACCTCTCTGTCTATTGCACCACAAAGCAATATTTCCCTGCAAACCTGTGCTAAGGAAAACCCCGTGAGGATATTTTGATTTACAGGTTAGAAATGAACATATAAGACAACCAGGTGAGTCACCTCTTGTATCAGATCGTTCTGAGGGATCCCTTTGATGGCAGCAAAGATGGAGAGGTTCTCCTCCACGGTTAAAATGTCAAAGTGGATGTCAGCCTGGGGACACACCCCTGTGATCTGCCGCACCTCCAGCATCTCATCGATCTCTGACACTTTGTGCCCATAGACTGAGACAAACCCTGCCAAAAAATAGTCAGAGGATCATGGAATGGTTTGGTTGGAGAGGAGCTTAAAGATCATCTCATTCCAACCCCCTGCCACGGGCTGGGAAACTTTCCACTGCAAGGAGCAACCAACAGAGGCTTTTAGAGCCCTGGGTGGAGAGGAATGCAAAGTGCCTTGAATGGCTGATGCACAGATTTCACATCCATCTCCACAATCAAGACAGTTTGATTGGCTGAGTTCTGCCGTAGCATGAGACTAATCTATTTGTGAGAGTTATTCAACTTTTAAACACAAAAAGCCCAACTCGCAAGTGGCATCGCACGGATCCCAAAATCCACAGTGGGCTCTTCCAGACCTTATCCACATCAATTTTGGTGCATCCTGAAATAACCCCCAAGGTTCTCAGGCGTGGTTTCCCTGCAGGGTAACACCAAACCCAGCACCCAAACCCTGAACCCAAACCCTGTATCCAAACCCTGCACCCAAACCCTGCACCCAAACCCTGTATCCAAACCCTGTATCCAAACCCTGCACCCAAA
>VZRM01003451.1:166080-185306 GCA_013397955.1 Grantiella picta
CCATCCCATCCCATCCCATCCCATCCCATCCCATCCCATGCCCACAGGGACAGAGGAGGGGCTGGGGTGCTGCCAGCAGGCTCTCCTTAGTGATGCAGGGCTGTTGTGGTGCTGTTTTAGTCACCAGGATGGCAGAGAGGACACACACAACCATCCACGCTCCAAAGCCCCACCCCTCCCAAAGAAACCAAAACCAGCCTGAACACAAACACAGAAGATCCCTCAGCAACTCAGCTACTGCCCCTCTGCACCCAACAAGCAGCTCAAAAGCTGAAATGGTCTTACTTCTGAGAGCCTCCACAGTTTCCCCCTTTTTCCTGAATGTTTTCTGAACGCAGCTGATTCTGAAAGAAGACACATCATTGCATTGCATGAGCTATTTCAGGATCTTCAACACAGCAATTTGAATGATCAACACTCAGCAACAACCACAACGAGACACCCAGACTGAAGTGGCACCAGATGTGTTGAAAACCCATCGAGGCGAGTCAAGAGACAGGACAGGTTTTCCCAAAATTTTGCCCATCTCCACTCTGACATCACAAAGCTTTTCCTGGTCACCTTCTCAGGTATTTCCCGTGATGATAAACTGAGTCATTTCAAATGTAGAGCAATGCACTGGAGGCTTCCCAAGCCTGGAAAGGGAACAGCTACTCCACAGCACAACAGGAGACACCACAGACACGGCATGGAGAAGAGGTGTTAGCAGAACAGACCCCAAAAATGCGATTCCAACACCAGGGCTGTACCTGATGGCTTCCTTGCCCTGGAATTCCGAGGGCACAGGCTCCACGATCTCACTGAAGCTCAGGCTGCCGTTGATGCTGCTCTCATACAGCTCCTTGTAGTTTTTGCGGTGCTTCGACCAAAACGAGGGTTTCATGAAGAAAAACGGCGTCCGGCGCAGGCCAAACTCCCCTGGGGGCAGCAAAAAGGGAATTCCTCAGCAGAAACCTGAATATTCCTCAGCAGAAACCCGAATATTCCTCAGCAGAAACCCCAAATATTCCTCAGCAGAAACCCCAAATATTCCTCAGCAGAAACCCCAAGTATTCCTCAGCAGAAACTCAAATATTCCTCAGCAGAAATCCCAAATATTGCTCAGCAGAAATCCCAAATATTCCTCAGCAGAAACCCCAAATACTCCTCAGCAGAAATCCCAGATAATCCTCAGCAGAAACCTGAATATTCCTCAGCAGAAACCCCAAATATTCCTCAGCAGAAACCCCAAATATTCCTCAGCAGAAACCCAAATATTCCTCAGCTTGGAGGGTTTGAGTTCCTCCTGGGGAACCACAACCTCTGAGCCCACAACCTCTGCTCCTGAAGGATTTTATCAGCCAATTTCCAGTGTTATCCCCATTGCTGGCAGACTGCACTTTTGCTAAATATATCTAAATATATGTGCAAATTTCCTTCTATTCAAGAGAAATCCCCTGTTAGTGACTTAAATGTGGGAGGGAGAAAGGAGAGGGATTGGCGGTGAACAGAGCTGAGGGGCTCAACCAGGCTTTAAGCCTGAGATTAACAATTTTTATTCTGTGTTTGGTGTTCAGCTGCTTCTGTCACAGGGAAGGATCCGGAAGAGGCAGAGCAGTGTTTGATTTTCAACCCTCTAAGAGGAAATTGTAAAGCCTGAGGTTTTAGTTAACTCAGGGAGAAGGTTTTTCCCCTAGAAAGAGGGAAAAATTCAGCTTTCCAAGGCCAGCGATTCTCACCGTGCCAAACCTTCTCACACCTCAGGGTTTTAACAGCATATAAATCACTTCAGCTGAAAACATCACATCTGTGCGCAAACAGCATCACTTCCTTTCCCCACAGCTGAACTGGAGTGAGTTACCCCAGCCTGGGGGGCTCAGGATTGTAGGGAGTGCAGTTTCTGTCAGGAACACACCTGGGATCACCTGGTCCAGGTAGACAGCCACCAGCAGGTAGAAGATGCTGTCCAGCACCAGCAGAACCAGGGAGATGCACAGGGGGTAAGGACCATCATTGATGTTGGCAAACGTTGCTCCATCCTCGTAATCCTCCAGGTGCATCACCTGCAGGGAGACAGGGGGGTGTGGCACAGAAAAAGGCACCACAGCCCAGTGAAAAAACTGCCCAAAACCCCTCAAAATAATGAGAAAGTCACTGAGATCACAATGAGCATAAAGAAGAACAGCTCCTTTACGGTGCTGGATATTAAACTGCAGTGAAAAAAGGCATTTTCCCCACCATCACCAGCTTCTCCAAAATAAAATACCTATTCAAAATCCCCATCAAGGTCTGTTTGCAAACAATCCATGGCAAAGGAGCCCCACGAGGCTGTCAGAGGGGATTTACCTGAGCAACACCAATCAGGAAGCTGCACTGACACAGAGGGCTGAGGATCCACACGAAGGATTTGGGGAAATCCTCCAGCAGGACGATGTTAAGGCCCACAAAGCCAAAAACCAGCGTGGCCAGGAACTCCACTATCCCCACGTGCTTTGACTTTTTAAACAGAGGAGTCAGCATGAGGGCAAAGAAAACCTGGGGGCAGAGAGAAAAAGCAGATAGGGAGGTAATGCATTAAAAATAATATTAATAGTGATAATACAGGTACAGAAAAACAAAGGGGAAATACCACAGCTTCAGTTTTACCTCTGATAATAATTTCATTTTCCTGGTACAGTCACTACAGCATTCACCCACAGAGAATTCACCCCACAGAATCATTTTCAGTTGGAAAAGACCTTCAAGATCGAGTCCAACTGTTCCTCTTACTAACTCATACAAGCAACCGGGTTTATAAATATATTTATAAAATATTCTTGTATCATTCTCTGACCTTCAGTTAGGGTTGTAGCATTAAACTCTCTAGAAAGAGGAAATGTTTGGAAGAGGAGCTGGTTTTGGACTGCAGAATGGGTTTGGAACTCAAAACCTGATGATGACAAACTCAGCTGTCTCAGGAAGGAAAGGCACTTTTGGGTGACGATAGAAGATCTGTATAACATCCTAAACATATTATATATTAGGATATTATACAGTATCTGTATAATATCCTAAACAGGAGCAAACCCAAGGAATGGGATAACTCAGATTCCCAACACCTCAGCCCTACAGCAGCAACATTTGCCCCAAATCCTTAGGCAGAGAGAACATCAGGTGGGAAGGGAATAAAACAATAAAACCCCCTGGGATGGGATGGCTGGGCTGAGGAATTAAAAGAAGAATTGAAAGAAGGCCAGGAATACTTACTGAGGAGACTCCATAGAGGAAAAAGAGGAGGAATATGACAAAGGCACTGCTCTGGGGGAAGAGGGACGAGGCTGTGGCGATGACTGCCATCAGGATGGACATGACAAAAATCAGGCTCACGTAGAGCAGCACCCAGGAGAGCCTAAAAGGGGGGAAACATCAGAACCCAGGGATGAATCCTCAGCCCCCCAAACAGCAAAACCCACCATTCTTTAATATTCCAGACAGCTGCACCGAAGGCCAGGAGTGCAGCAAAAGCAGAACCCCAAATGAGAGAGGTGCTGTGAGCATCCCTGGGGTTGTTTTACACTCATCAACACCCAGAGCAGCTAAGGATGCACAACCAGCTGGTTCACCATTGTTTGTTTTAAGTTTCCATGATGAATTCCCTGCTATAGGCGAAAGAGGGTGACAGAGCGGGAGGTTTCAATAATTCAAGAAATGCTGTTTAAAATTTAATACAGCTGTCATTCAGGGTGCTGGGCAAGGTAATAAAATCTGCCCTGTGGAAAAACAGAGCTGAGAGACTGGGAGCAACTCTGACCTCAGGAAGCAGGGGTGGGTTGGGCACAGGTAGACAAAATGACACATTTCCTCTGAAACAACTAAAAAAAAAAATCATTCCAACCACCCCAGGTGGCTGTTTGGGTGCTGATGTGAAAACACTGCAGGAAAGGACAAAGCAAAACCTGTTTTTATCACTTGAACTATCAATGGTTTCAAATTAACACATCATTTGGGAGAAAAATCAAATATTCTATTGCCCAGGATCATTTTCATCAGGGTGAGGAAATAATTGAAAACCTGTTGCTGAGACTGCTCTGGCACGTTAAAATTATACAGTTGAGTTCATTTAATTATGTGTCAGGCTGCACCTGTTGAGCCTCTAGGAAATGAGATACTGAGCCAAAGATATTTAAAAAGTATAAAAAACCTCCATAAAAATCTCACACATGATGAGGTTTAATCCCTCTAAGTCTGGCATCGCTTCACATGAATAAATGCAGCAGGATTACACATTAAAATATTCCTATTTCAATGATACTGCAAGTGTCTGATTTTACAGAATATCTCAGTTTTTGGTTGTCCTCAAAAACTGTTTTAAAACTGTTAAAAACTGAAACCAATTTAAAAACTGGAGGCTGGGATTGAAGAGGTTTCCTAGAAAGAATTTTTAAAAGAATATTTTTTTACATATACATATTTTGTTTTCTTTTATAAAACAGAGGTTATACCAAACACTCACATACCAGAAGGCAGTGTCATGGAGTCCCAAAATTTTCAAGAACTCCTTCAGCTTCCTCTCCTTCTCTGCCACGATGTGAATTGCCAAATAATACCCGAAGGGGGAGAATGCAATCACCAGGTAAATTAAAATGATTGCACGAGGGAAATTATCGATTTCCACCACGGCAGCTTCTCCCATCACCATGGCTCTGGTCAGCTCCAGCTGCTCCCAAACTGACTGATTTGTCTTCAGCTGGAAAGAAGAGGAGGAAGAGTTATTTTGATATTTTTCCTGATTTTTCAGCCCCATCCCAAACAGTGACTCCATCCCTGCTGCCAGGGAGAGATCAGGAGACCCCAAAACCTTCCTGACCCCAAATCCCCAAAATGTCCAAAAGCAGGGAAACTGGAAAATATCAGAATGCCTGGAGATAAAATTAGCAAATGTGAAATTCCTATTGTTTAAAAAGACAAAATTTGCTGCCACCAGGGATGAGCGGAGGAAAATTGGGAAAAATTGCTGAGCAATCCTGACACCAAAACAAAGCAAATGCTGCAGCCTTTTTGAGTCTGCATTTGGGGTGAGCACTGTGGGGCCTTTGTGCTCTGAGCAGTGCTGTCCTGGATGTTCAGGCTCATTGGGATGCAAACAGAGACAAACACGCTCATGATCCAACCCCAATCCTGGGCAAAACACAGCCAAACCCACAGGGAAACATTCCCCCTCCCCATGGGATCCCAGCTGGGCTGGGACACAGCGTTTCCTGGGGTGAACAGGCAGGTTGGGATGGGATTTTTCCCGGGATGAAGAGGCAGATGGAGCAGGCAGAGCCCAGATCTGTCATTCCATGGGGTTGGGATGGGATTTCCCAGCCTCACCTGGATGATGGCAGCATCAATGCAGGCTTGGAGTGCTGCAAACCCTGAGCTCCAGTAGGTCACAGACTCACAGCTTGTCCGCAGGCTGGAGCACGTGGCTGCAGGGAGAGCAGGGAATGATCACCCTAAAAGCCCTTCCAACACCAGCCATTCCAGGATTCCGTGTTAAAATCCTACTTCCAAACAGGATTCCGTGTTAAAACCTCACTTCCAATCAGGATTCCATGTTAAAGTTTCACTGCCAACCCAAGCAATTCCAGGATTCCATGTTAAAAATCCCACTTTCAACCCAAGCCATTCCAGGATTCCATGTTAAAATCCCATTGATAACCCAAGCCATTCCAGGATTCCATGTTAAAATCCCACTTCCAACACGAGCCATTCCAGGATTCCATGTTAAAAACCCACTTTCAATCAGGATTCCATGTTAAAATCTCACTTCCGACCCAAGCAGTTTCAGGATTCCGCGTTAAAATCCCACTGCCAACCCAAGCCATTCTGTGATTCCATGTTAAAATCCCACTGCCAACCCAAGCATTCCGTGATTCCACATTAAAATCCCACTTCCAATCGGGATTCCACATTAAAATCTCACTGCCAGCCCAAGCCATTCCACGTTAAAATCCCAAAAAAACACAGTCACAGCCACTCAGTCCCCAAGCCATCCCCATAACAACCTCCACAAACCAACACGAGCAACACCAAGCCAAAAGAAAAGGAAAAATATGGAACGATTTTCCAGCTAATTCCCTCTCAGAGCAGACGGATTTACCTCTGGATTCCATATAGACGGAGGACATGGCGATGGAGTCGTGGAACCTCAGCTGGTAGGACATGGAGTCCTTGAACACAACCCCCACGAAGCCGGAGGGTTTCAGGGTGCTGGCCTCTTCCAGCTCCTCCTCGCTCAAATACTCCTCGGTGAGGAGGCCTGGCAGGTGGGAATTAACAAATTATCCTGTTGGTTTGTTTTATCTGGGGAATAAAAACGTGCAACACTTGGAAAGAAGTGTTGTTGATGACTTATTGGGGTTTGGAGTCCCTTCTGACCCAAACCATCCCATGATTCTTTGATGTCTGTAATTATTTTTGTCACAGGGAGAGAAATATTCTCGTGAGCAGACACTGATGGAGTTCAGCTCAGCAGCAGGATGAGTAATCCAAGTTTACCCCAGAATTTTTCCCTTTTCCCCCCATTTTTTGCCTTGCAGCCACCCCACACTTGAGACTGCATCAGGACAATGGGAATCACTTTGAGATGGCAGTACCAGAATAGCTTTTAACCCAAAAAATGTGGCTTTTTCACAAAAAAAACCCCAAAACCAGCAAAAGAAACCCCCCTGGAAAATAACCAGATTTTTCCACTTGGCAACACCGCTGAGCTCCCTCTTCAAACACAACCTACAGCATGAGATACTAGGGGGAAAAAAATAGAACTTGTAGGGTCTGAATACCATCCTCAAAGTTATCAGAAGCCACTTTCTTCATGATTTCCCGAGCCATCCTCGTGGGTGGGGTGTAGCCGATGACAAAATTCACCAACACCGAGGTGTCCAGGGGGCTCAGCATGGTGTTGGTCACCTCATCGTATTTCCTGTGAGGATGCATCATGCTCATCAGGATCAGCCAGAACAGGAAAAACAGCGGGAAAAGCACCTCCTGCACCCAAAAAAAAAAATGGAATTTTTTTTTTTTTTGAATGTTCAAAGCACGGGCATGGAAAGAAAAGCTCCCCGAAGTTTCTCCTGCAGGCAGCTCCAAGGAGGGGCTGAGTGCAGCTTCTTGATGTGAAATTCCCTGAATGTTTTCGATGCTGCAGCGGTTTTAATGCCAAATCCTTGCCTGGCGCTGCTGAAGGGTTTTAATCGCAGGCATTAGTAACTTAAGAAGCCATTTTAAAGCCCAAAGGGATCATTCGACAAGCTTGAAACATCTGCAAATTCCTGCTCTTTGGGAAGGAGCAAAACAAAAGCTGTGAGCCACAGGAGGAGCTCAGCCAAGCACTGCAAGGGCTCTTCTTCCTCTGAAAATTCATCTTGGAGTGTCATCCAACCATTTGTACACAGGGCTGAGCTGGTGGGAAAGATAAAAAGACCTTTTGGGGAGGTCTGACCTCCACAGTCTGTGTGGGTACAGCTGGAAAAGCTTTTAAAGTGCACTGAGCGGGCAATATTCAAGGATATTTTAATTAATATATTATTATTTATATTGTAGGGTATCACATTGTATTGCATCGTATTCTATTGTATTATATTATATTGTATATTCTATTGTACATGTTATACTATATTATATTATATTATATATTACATTACATTATTATATCGTGTTATATCATACCATACTCCATGTACCATACTCCATACTCCAGTGTATACATAATATTAACGAACACACTAACATAATTTACTAATATATAATTCATACGCTATTTAAAAATGTCCTATTATCTGTAGACACAATTTAATACTCAGGGCTATGTTCTGGATAAAGCCTTACACACGATGTTATTTTTTCAACCAAAGGACCACAAAACACCTGTTGAAAAATCCTATTTCACCCCAAAATTCAGAGCAGGCCATGAAGCTTCATAAACATCATAATAAATCCGAGTTTTGCCTCTGCTTTGGGAGTGATTTAAACCCACAGATGTGCTGGCAGCAAAACCCAAGGAGTCCTCCTTACCTGGACACTGCTTTTCTTAGTCCTACATTTAATGAGACAATTCTTGAACAGGAGAGCTCGGGTTTGCCTCCACACTCCTGCTTCCCTTGGAGCAGCTGGGGCCATTTTAGCTGCAGAAAAAAATACAGATTTTTATTAAATGAGAAAAGAATTCCCAGGGAAAGCCAGGCACTTGCAGCATTCAGCACCTCCTGGTTTTGTATTTTCACAGGAAGTTCTCACGTTTGGATTTTCATGTTTTCATGCCTCCTGACCCACGTGCTTAGCGCCTGTCACATGGAGGAATTGGCAATGCCCATTGGAATGAGAGAAATTGGGAATCCAGCTGGGAATTCGGGCAGAAGACACCTCAGGACACCACTGAGCCACCCCTCCACCCAGGGCACAACCAGCTCCAGCCCAACTCACCAGACTTGACTTAAACCAGTCTTATTTCCACTTTTCCCCACGTAAATCCTAATCCCGGTCATTTCTAGGAGCACAACTGTAAATCCCAATAATATCCAGTGACCTCAACTGTAAATTCCAATCCCAATCATTTCCAGGGAGCACAACTGTAAATCCCAATCCCAATCATTCCCAGGAGCACAACTGTAAATCCCAATCCCAACCATTTCCAGGAGCACAACTGTAAATCCCAATCATTCCCAGGGAGCACAATTGTAAATCCCAATCCCAACCATTTCCAGGAGCACAACTGTAAATCCCAATCATTCCCAGGGAGCACAATTGTAAATCCCGATCCCAACCATTTCCAGGAGCACAACTGTAAATCCCAATCCCAATCATTCCCAGGGAGCACAATTGTAAATCCCAATCCCAATCATTTCCAGGAGCACAACTGTAAACCCCAATCATTTCCAGGGGGCAAAATTGTAAATCCCAATCATTTCCTGGGAACACAATTGTAAATCCCAATCCCAACCATATCCTAAATCCCAACCCCAATCATTCCCAGGAGCACAACTGCAGCATCCCCAGCAGCAGCAGAGGGCAGGCAGCCAGAGCAGGGCAGTGCCAGCTCACCCCGGGCGAGCTGAGTGTGCAATTGAGTGTGAATAACCCCTTTCCCTGCTGGAGCTCAGCCAGCGCCGCTGATTTCCCTCCTCGCTCCATGCTAACCTTTCCAGCATTCCCTGCAGGGCTGGAGATGACCTTTTGCAGAGGGGAAAATGGATTCAGTTCGATGGGAAATGTTTTTCCAGGAGGTGCCACCCTGCACGTACCTGGGGAGGGCTGGGGAGCTGGGAAGGTTCTCCCCTCGGTTTTTCCAACCTTCCTGCCGCCTGAGGTTGGGAATATCAGGTCAATCTACATCTCCCTCTGCCTCCTCAGCTGGGAATGTTGGGACATTTCAGCTGTGAAGGTGAAGCAGAGCCATGAGGTGGTCAGCAGAGCACCAGGGAAGGTAGCACAAAAAAAAAACCGAGTGATTTCCCAACCCTTCAGCCAAAACACGGTGTAGATTCCAGGAATTTATCCATATTTCAGGCTTTACAGCTCCCAGCACTCATTCCAGAGGCAGGCTGGTGTTTCTCTGCCATCTGCAGGGCTCAAACTTCCTTCCCTGGATATATTCTAACAGGGAAATCTTTTCTTTTTTTTTTGGAGCACAGAATTAATGGGACACAGGAGGTTCCTCAGATATCAGCACCATTATGAACTTAAATACCCAAATTCTTTATCCATCGAGCCTGTCTGAGCATGGGAGGGATGAAAGGAGGGAAAAGGGGCTGAAAGGAACCAAATCTCTGCTCCCAGGCTGGTTTTGGGATCCTCCATGGAGCAGCAACCCCTGCCAGCGTGAGAGATGTGGAATATAACTGCACATCACTGGGACAGAAGCTCTGGGAAGGGATTCCACCTCCAGCCCGCAGTGCTGCCCGCACAATGAGGCTACTTCAAAAATGAGTAACGTTAAAAAAAAAAATTTGCATTTAAAAAAAAGAAAAATCTAACCACCGAATGCTTCAGCACCAAGCTATGACAGTAACCAAGCCCTGCAGGAAAAATGAGCACAACTCTGGATGTTTCCAGGCAAGAAATGGTTCACAGCGACAGCAGAGTGTTTGAAAAATAATCAAAAGCAGCATTTCTTGCTTACAGGTCATGACAATGCTGTGCTTCTCCCCTCTGCTCACAGCAAGCCCTGGGAGTGCCTGGCCTGCCTCTGTTGGCTCTCAGAGCACACTGCAAGAGCACTGTGAGGAACAGAACCTCCACCAGGGTCTAACACACAAACCCCTCTCCTCTGCCACAATATTTTAATTAAATCCCCAAAACTGCCAAAGATGATTCAATCACCAGTGCCAGTCACTGTGTCTCTAATTATTTTCCAGCCACTTATGAAACCCAAAATACTCCCACATCTTGCCTGGAACGCTGCCATGCTTTCATTTACATCACCTAGGTTGGAGGAAGGGTCATTTTAGGAATGTTAATTAATTTTTCATATTACATCTGCCACCTCCACGTAAGCCACAGAATGATGAAGGACATTGAAGAAGCATCGCTTGAATGGTGAAAAATTGTATTTGGGGGAGAAAAAAAACCAACCCAAATCCTCCTTGAGACTCCACATGAAGAAAATGAACACAACAGGCTGAGCAGAAAAAGCTGCCAAGGCATTTAATTGAGTAATAGCAGACAAAATGAAGATGCTCTCAACCTGTGACAATCCTCCCCAGTCTGGGCACTGTCTCATGATTTGTGCTGCCATGGGAAGTGGGTGACACACCAGGGCTGGTGGGCATCTCAATCAAAGCTCAATCAAATCCCTCATCTCGAGGGAACGGCTGGGTCTGCGCTTGAATTCCACAGCAGAGATGCCACAGCTTCTCAAATCATCCTCAGATGACACTCGAGAAGTGTCCCCTCCCTCCCTGCCCAGGCATCAGCCCGGCAGTGAGCTTTAAAGGTCAGATGGTGATTCAGTGCTGCACAGCACGTTTGCCTTGTCTTTTAAGGTAAAGAAAACCCCAAAAACCCCATCAAAACCCAAACGAGGGGTGTGAGCTGCAGCTGAACGAGCTGTGGCTCGAGGAAAACACAACTTCTCAGTGAAGAACCCCCGCAGAAGGGCAAGAAAATAAGATTATTGATCTTGCTGCTAGAAGACAACAGCCCAGATGATACTTAAGCAGAACTCTTTCCTGCGCTTCTATTATTCAAACTGCGAGATTTAG
Source organism: Grantiella picta (assembly GCA_013397955.1). Lineage (NCBI taxonomy): Eukaryota > Metazoa > Chordata > Aves > Passeriformes > Meliphagidae > Grantiella > Grantiella picta. The sequence goes on from VZRM01003451.1 coordinate 177,282, forward strand.
AACATAGAATAATCGAGTGAAATGCTGTATAAATGTATTTTTTTATTTTTACGTGGGCTGGAATTTCTCCCTTATCAGCCCCAAGGGGAACCCCAGCCCTGCCCGGGGCTGCAAATCGCTCCTTTCCAACCTCCTCCCTGTCTGCCTGCGGGGACGAGGAATGACACAGAGCCGGGTCGGGCTGTCCCCGCACGGCTCCCGCAGCATCCTCAGCATCCTCCCGCATCCCCGAGCATCCTCAGCATCCTCCCGCATCCCTGAACATGCTCCCGCATCCCTGAACATCCTCCTGCATCCCTGAACATCCTCAGCAACCTCCCGCAACCCTGAGCATCCCAAACATCCTCCTGCATCCCTGAACATTCTTCTGCATCCCTGAACATCCTCAGCATCCTCCTGCATCCCCAAGCATCCTCTGAGCATCCCAAACATCCTCCCGCATCCCTGAACATCCTTCTGCATCCCGGAACATCCTCAGCATCCTCCTGCATCCCCAAGCATCCTCTGAGCATCCCAAACATCCTCCCGCATCCCTGAACATCCTCCTGCATCTCTAAGCAGCCCCGAGCATCCTCCCGCACCTCTGATCATCCTCAGCATCCTCCTGCATCCNCCTGAACATCCTCAGCAACCTCCCGCATCCCTGAACATCCTCCTGCATCTCTAAGCAGCCCCGAGCATCCTCCCGCACCTCTGATCATCCTCAGCATCCTCCTGCATCCCCGAGCATCCCCTGAACATCCCAAACATCCTCCTGAATCCCTGATCATCCTCCGGCATCCCCCGAGCATCCCCGCCGCGCCCCAGCGCCGGGACCCCCGCGGGTCTCCGAGGGAGGACACTCCCGCTCCCCACAGCTCCCTTTCCCCTGCAAACCCCCGGCAGCGCATCTCCTCACCGCGGTGTCCGCAGCCCGCCGGCCGGGCTCCCGCAGCCACGGGCACCGGGCTACTGACGGCGCTCAGGTGCAGCGCAACTCCTCCTCTTCCTCTCCGCTCCTTCCCCTTCCCCTTCCCGTCCGACCCAGGCCGGGAGGGGCCTGGCTGGGCTGTGCCACCGCCCCCCGGCCGGGACCGCCCCCGGGCCAGCGGAGCGGAGCGGCGCTGCGGGCGGTGCGGTGCCCCTCGGTGTTTACTGTGTCCCCCCGGTGCCCCTCGGTGTTCCCTGTGTCCCCTCGGTGCCCCTCGGTATTCGCTGTGTCCCCTCGGTGTTCCCTGTGTCCCCTCGGTGTTCCCTGTGTCCCCCGCTGCCCCGGCCGTGCCGCTCCGCAGTGCCCACACCTCCCTCCCGGTGCCCTTGCTCCCCTCCCGGGACAGCGCCGCTCCCGACGTCACTGTCCTTCCCGGGGATCCTTCCCGAGGGCTCCATCCTCCAGCGAGCGCCCTTTGCCAGGGACCCCATTGTCCGTGCGAGCCCTTTGTGTGAGGGTCACCTCCTTCTCCCGGGGACCCCATCCTGCAGTGACCCCATTCCTCCTCAGACCCTCTTTTCCAAAAACCCCATTCTGCAGTGACCCCATTCCTCCTCAGACCCCCTTTTCCAAAAACCCCATCCTGCCGTGACCCCATCCCTCCTCAGACCCTCTTTTCCAAAAACCCCATCCTGCAGTGACCCCATTCCTCCTCAGACCCTCTTTTCCAGAGACCCTCATCCTCCAGTGAACCCCATTCCTCCTCAGACCCCCTTTTCCAAAAACCCCATCCTGCAGATAACCCCCTTTCCAAGAATTCCAATCTCTGGGTAACTCTCCCCTCCTAGGCACCTCCATCCTCTGGGTGACCCCCCTACAAGAGACCCCCCACTCCAAGGATTCTCTCCATCCTGACCCCTTCTCAGCCCTAAAATCAGAAGCCAAATGAGATGAAAATGAAGAAAAAAGCAGTTACCGTCTATAGAAGGTGCTCCAGGCGCACTTAGGGCAGAATGGACATGTGGTTCAGGGCTTTGACATTTTTATAAATTTAGCAAATTAGCATAATTGACAAGAACCCCCAATTAGAAGTACAGCTAATGAAGTGATTCCCCTCTCGGTTCAGCCCCCTCCTGAAGCCTCCCCCTTGCTTCCAGCCCCACACTGTCGATGTTTATGTCTGAATATTTGGGAAAGGGACATGGCCTTGGCTGAGTGAAGCAGCAAGATTAGAACAGGATTGCAGGAATGTGTTTGTCTCCCAAGGCACTGAAGTTAGCTAAGAAACCCTATAACTATACAAGAACAGCCTGCAGAGCCACGAATACATCAAAATACACACAAAAAAAAAAGATCTTTGGGCATCAATCCCTCCCGAGGACCTACCTGTCGGTGACCCCATCCTCCAGCTGACCCCCCTCCTCCAAGGGACCTTCCCTTCCAGGGTTTCTCTCCTCCTGGGGACCCCAATCCCTGTATGATCACCTCTCCCAGGGACACCCCCTCTTTCCTGGGGACCCCAGGGACACCCCTCTTCCCACCTCCCAGCACTGCCTTGGTGGGGAGCAGAGGAAAGGGGCTGGAGATATGTCCTTGGGTCTTGGAGATGGAAGGTTGGCTGGGAGCTGCCTCGCTCCATCCGGTGCTCCTGGCTCCTGCCTGCATCCAGAAGGTTGCCCGGATTTTATCACATTACCCCAAATGTAATTTAAGCATTGCAAACGCCGCCCTGAATGCCAACACTGAATTCGTGCAGTTTACAGGTGGGTCCTGCTTTCCTGATGCTTCCCACCGAGTTATTCCCCTCTGGCAGGTGTCCCTGTCACCCTCTGGGTGGGCTGAGTCCCTGAGCAGCACTGAGATGTTTATTAATCACCCTGTTAATCACCCCGTTCCCATCACTGCGAGCACAGCCCCAGCACAGCCCGACGTGCTCCGTTTTCCTGAGTGCTGCTGGGAGAGGCTGAGCTGAGCAGGAATCCTGCATGCTGCCGCAGGGATGCTGCACTGGTGCTCAGGAGAACACCCTGCAGCTGCTCCAGAGCGGATTCCCTGCTCACATCCCGGCAGGGAGTTGGGAATTCCCTGTCGGGATTGTTTTGTGCACAAGAATCATAGCACAGCTCTGTAACCCCAGCAGGGACTCCACATTTTTCCTTGGAAAATGGAGATCAGGACGCTGTGTCCTCATCTGGAAAGAAGCAAAGGATCTCAGAGCACAGTATGGAGTGGAAAGCTCTGTTTGCACCAGCAGGTGTCACAGGCAGGCAGAAGCCTTTGCATCACAGCTTCACCCGCAGCAATAATTGGGAATATCCAGGATTCCAGCCCCAGCCTGGTCCCAGGCCCACGAGCTCCCACAGCAGCCTCGAACATCATCGTGTTTGTAGATACAGAGAGCCACAGGTGATGGAATTTGTTCCAGACCAGAGGGAGTCTGTGCTGAGGTGGAGGTGGGCGCTGTGTTTGCACCACAAACCTGTCCAGGTTACACTTCCAAGCAAAAGGATTTAAAGGCAAAGAAGAGAATGTCATCTCTCGAAGCAGAGCAGGGGTTTAAACAACTCCACCAGGCAGTGGCAAAGACTGAGGGCAATTTCCAGTGGCTCCAGGTGCAGCAAGGCTGAGGGAGTTGGAGATGTTCCTGCTGCAGCAGAGGGAAATTCTTCCAGTCCTCATCGCTTTGGGCTGATGGGTTCTGTTCATCATCACACCAGGAGCTCCAGAGCCACAGCAGCACACGTAGAACAGCACTTCCTCCCCGCCAGTCAGGCCATTCCTTCCCCTTTCTGTCTAAAGGCTCTCCTGACAGGGTATTCACTCAAACAGAAAGCCGTGCCCAGGTGCTGCCGTACGGAGCTCAGCAAACAGGATATTGTGGAAGCACAGTTCAGTGCTCTGCAGTGGGAATGCATTCATTCATCCAGAAAGGAAACCTGACTGACTGAATATCCATTCTTTCCTTCCGTGACTCAGCCTTTTAAAAGCAAAGAGGGGAAAAAAGGCATTAAAATCACAAAGGGCCATTCCCAAATCCTTTGGATGGTGCAGGAGGAGGTGTCTCCAGCAGGGCTCTGCTCCTTGCAGCTCAGTGTGGGAGGTTGTGCTGTGCAGAGAGGGCAGAGCAAGTTCAGGACGGAGACAACAAATAAATGGGCAGAGATGGAGCATTATCCTGGCATCCCAGCTGGTTGGATGTGGCTCTCCATCCCCTCTGGCTCTTGAGCTGAGCTGGGAAAGCACTCTTCTGGCTGCTCTGCCCATTCTGCAGAGCCCTGTCAGGGAGCCCAGCCATGCTGCCATGGTTTTGTGCAGTGATGCAGAAGCTGCAGGTAAACAGCTGCTCTTTCACTGCTGCTTTTATTATCCAAGCTTTAGCAGAGCCCTTCGGGAGCCAGAGGCCCATCACAGAAATTGCTGGGATTTAAATGCAGATAAACCCAAATTATTTTACATTTTCCTTTGGACTTATTAACCACCTCAACCCTGCTCCTGCCTGCATCTTGTGACTGCTTAGATCTATTTTTTTTTGTGCACACAGCTGGCTCAGGCACTGAGATATTCTCCACATTTACTGGAGATGATGTGTTTGCATCAATAAACCTGTGGCTGAGCACAAGGATGATGCATTTGCATCCTCTCCAGCCCAGATTCCCTGCCAGGGAAGCCCTTCAGCAGGAATTCCGAGCACCTAATTTGGCGACCTGCCTCTTCCTGGGAGCTGGAGAGAGGCTGAAATCGACTGTGAAAAACCCAACTTCCTCCAGCATTTGCTGCTCCAAGGCTGCAGCTGCACCAAACTGGGAAGGGTGTTTGGCCACTGCCAAAGCCACCAGCTCCTGGACACTGAAACATTCCTGGTATTCAGACCCAGGACATGATTATCAAACTCAGTTTATCCGTGGATTGAAAGAAAAGAGCTTAAAAAGCAGCATTTGCACCTCTAGAAATCGTTCTGCAAAATTTAAGTTCACACCACAGGACACAGATTTTAGTCCGTGCCCTCACCCACCTTCTGGAACAACATCCAGACTGGCTCCGAATAAAATTTCATAAAAGAAGTTTCAATCTTGGCCTAAGACTCGGCACAGGGAGTCCCAGCCCAGAATAGATTTTTACGGGAAGTTAGAAACCTCTGGGAAAAAAAACCCCAAGCTTTAAACTGAAGCATCAACAGAGTCTCACCAACAGTGCCAGCAGTTCAAAACACAATATATACGTTGTAAGCAATGCATATAGAATGCCATAATTACAGCCATATGGGTACAAATATATATTGGCTCTGGCCGTGAGTAATACCTCGTGTTTGCAGAAAAAAGAACCCAAATGCCTATTTTAAACCAGCAGAGTTTGGAGGGGGAAAATGTGACTGAAAATGGCACAGAACACGAGTGTTTCTCAGCAGCACTGCCATCACGGGTGGCACCAGCCCTGGTCCTGCAGCCCCCTGGTCCTGCAGCCATTCCCAGGGATTTTCCTGCAGGGATTATGAAATAGGATTTCCTGCTATAGAGAAGCACCTGGCTGGCTCTGCACTGCAGCACATTATCTGTGGCATTTAAGGGAAATGTTTGCTGCTGCCATCCCAATGAAAAGATCCCTTCAGACAGAGGTGTCACCTGTCCTTATTCTGCACTGGAGCTGCTCAGCCTCGTTGCTCCATGTTTTAGAACATTTTTGCCATGGATTCCTCCTCCTCCCTCCTCTCCCTGGCTGCTGGTGAGGCCTCAGCTTCTACCCCTGAATATCCAGGTTTCTCCTTGCCTTGCACACTCCATGCTGGCAGTTTGGAGGCTGGCTGGGACACCAGCATTGCATCCACACCCAAAAAATCATTCTGCATCCCAGGGGATCCAGAGCAACGAGCAGTTTATGGCTGAACCCTTAATTGAGTCACTGAATGAATCTACAGCTCGTTTTGCTGGGAAAAAATGGGTGGAATGGAGGAGTTGGGGGAAAACAGCGAGAAATGAAATCCAAAGTGCAGAGCAGTGCCTTGAGGTGAAACCCTTCCCCCCAAAATCCCAAATTGCTTACGAGGGATGGCTGAGGTCACATCTCCACCAGTGACCCTCGCAGTGCCACCCAGCAGTGCCACAGCTCCAGCTCTTTGGGGTCCTGTCCCTTCTCTCCTGCCTGGGAAGGAGGGGAAATCACTCCCCAAACAGGGCTGGGCTGGCTGATGCTTAGTGACTGTGATTTAAAGACGTCTTGCCTTCAGGGGAGCCTTGATGGAGTCATTTAGAAATCCCCAGGAGCAGCACAGGCAGTGCAGCATTCAGCCTTGTGAAAGGGCTGGGCTGGGGGTGACTGGGCAGAGCTCAGGAGAGCCTCAATTGCCTTTATTGAATTGCATTTATTGCTCCTGGCTTTGGGATGGAGTCACTGTGATGCCTGGTTATTTTTGTCCTTTCTTTTTATATGCCCTTTTAATACATTTTTGTACCATTTCCCTCTCCTTGTGCCCTTCACAAACACTCCTTGTACCCCACATGTTTATAACTCTTGTAGTCTGATGTTTAGCTTAGTTTGGGGGTTCTGCGGGATGGGAAGACCAAACATTCATAATTGTCTCAGAACTAAATGCTCCAACCTTGGACAGAACCTCCTCTCTGGAAGATGTTTTTGTAAACCGGGTTGTAGTCTCACTTGGGAGGGGTAATTAGAATGGGGGGACAATTACTTTATTTATTAAGTTTCTTATTGGGGGATTTTAGGTAGGTATGCTAATTTTTGAGGTCCATAAATTTGTAAACACTTTGTGCACGAGGCGTGCTCTTGGTGTGTTTCCACCTTTGACAAGCTGTGCTCCTGGGATCCTGCCTGGCTCTCCCACCTCTGTCCTCCTCCTTGGGTTAACAGACACCAACATCACCCTCACCCCTCCTGGAGGAGCGTGCTTCACCCATCATCATTGCCCAGCCAGATTTGTGCCTCTAAAGCCTTATTATTACCAAGCTGACAGTCATTTTTATTTACCCTTCTCTGCCTTTTATGAGCTACATGTACTTTTTGGGTCATTTCATCCTCACAATTCCCCACCTGTCCAGCTAAAGCCACGAGGGGAGATTTTACCAACATCCCACCTTGTGTGTGCTGTTGTTTAACCCCTGAGAATTCCAAATCCTCCTGGGCTTTGATCCACCTCCTCAGGATCCAGCGTGGAAAAACATGCTGGGGGTTCAGGGCTGCTGGAGGAGAAGGAAATTCAGACAAAAGGTGAGATGGGGCTGAACTCGCAGGGCCTGTGTTTGGCTTTAAATTCCTGCAGGCTGCAATTCCCGGGGAACAAAGGAATGCAGGATATCAGGCGGCACCATTCAGGCCCTGAGGAGCAGATGGTGCCTGGTGCTCGGACAGCTCATTGTTTCTCACCTCCTCTCTCCCCCAGCACATTCTCTTCTGTTTGCTTTGGGTTTTTTTTGGTCGTGCTCCTTCTCCAGGGAGAAGGAGTATCCCTTTTCCCAGCTGGTTCCTTTTCATTATTCCTGCTCTTTTTAATTTCCAGCTTGCTCCTGTACCTTAGGAGCATTAGGGAAGGGCTGGCATTCTCTTGTCCAGCTGTTCAGTGGGGACTGACCATTGCCTGAGCTAAAAAATAATGAGAATTTTAATGGGATCACACTTGAAAATGTTGTCTCCTTGTCTCTCACAGGACAGACCAAGCCAAACCTTGCTACACCTGTCCCACGTTATCCTTCCTTCCCATTGCCATGATGGCTGGAAGCAGAATAATTGAATAAAAACATGAACCAGACCCAAAGAAACTGAAATAGCCACTGGATCCTTCAGCAGAGGAGCTGCTGGAGCCTGTCCCACCTCCTACTCCATGGAAGTTGGCTCACCGAGCTCCTCTGCTTGATTTCTTCATTTGCAAAGAACATTGTTTTTGGAAAAACTGGGACTTCCGTCTGTCCCTGCACAGGGCTGTCATCAAAAATATACAACAGCTTCAGAGCAATAGCTGTGGCCCCTTCCCACCGTGTGACGAGCTTGTGGGTGTGACAGGGATGCAGGCAGATATGGATGCAGGCAGGGGCACAGGGATGCAGGCAGGGTCGCAGGCAGGGATGCAGGCAGGCAGGCAGGGAGGGATGCAGGAGTGCAGGGATGCA
>VZRM01003451.1:186083-285711 GCA_013397955.1 Grantiella picta
AGCTCCCGGGATCGCCGAGCCGCGCGGCGCGGCAGGGAGGGAGGGAGAGGGGGAGCCGCGGGAGCAGCTGCAGCCCGGCTCGGTGCGGGGCTCCGGCAAACTTTTAAACAAGTCCGCGAGGGAGATGAAAGGTGAAACTGGAGCGGAGTTAGCAGGAATTAAATATATACCTATGTTTCCATGGGAAAGTATTGTTCTCGTGCCAGCGCTGAGATCATTTTCCACCCGTTTCTCCCACCCCCCCCGTTAATATTTGGTAACTTTTGGTCAGAGGCAGCGGTGGGGTTTGTCACACCAGCACGCTCGGAGCGTGCAGAAAGGCAGGAATGGAGCGTTTGGGAAGTGCAGGGAGGCAGGAGTTGGGGATTTGGGAGCTGCAGAAAGGCAGGAATGGAGCGGGTTGGAACTGCAGGAATGGGAGCGATTTGGAGCTGCAGGAATGGAGCATTTGGGAGCTGCAGAAGGGCAGAATTTGGGAGTTTAGTGTTTGCAAAAGGGTGGAAACTGAGCATTTAGGAGCTGCAGGAATGGAGCATTGGGGAGCTGCAGAAAGCCAGAAACTGAGGATTTAGGAGCTGCAGAAGGGCAGAAATTAAGCATTTAGGAGTTGCAAAAGAGCAAAAATTGAGCATTTAGGGGCTGCAAAAGGGCAGGTATTGGGCATTGGGGAGCTGCAGGAATTGGGTATTTGGGAGCTGCAGGAATTGGGCATTGGGGAGCTGCAGGAATTGGGCATTGGGGAGCTGCAGGAATTGGGCATTGGGGAGCTGCAGGAATTGGGTATTTGGGAGCTGCAGGAATTGGGCATTGGGGAGCTGCAGGAATTGGGCATTGGGGAGCTGCAGGAATTGGGCATTGGGGAGCTGCAGGAATTGGGTATTTGGGAGCTGCAGGAATTGGGCATTGGGGAGCTGCAGGAATTGGGCATTGGGGAGCTGCAGGAATTGGGCATTGGGGAGCTGCAGGAATTGGGTATTTGGGAGCTGCAGGAATTGGGCATTGGGGAGCTGCAGGAATTGGGCATTGGGGAGCTGCAGGAATTGGGCATTGGGGAGCTGCAGGAATTGGGTATTTGGGAGCTGCAGGAATTGGGCATTGGGGAGCTGCAGGAATTGGGCATTGGGGAGCTGCAGGAATTGGGCATTGGGGAGCTGCAGGAATTGGGTATTTGGGAGCTGCAGGAATTGGGCATTGGGGAGCTGCAGGAATTGGGCATTGGGGAGCTGCAGGAATTGGGCATTGGGGAGCTGCAGGAATTGGGTATTTGGGAGCTGCAGGAATTGGGCATTGGGGAGCTGCAGGAATTGGGCATTGGGGAGCTGCAGGAATTGGGCATTGGGGAGCTGCAGGAATTGGGTATTTGGGAGCTGCAGGAATTGGGCATTGGGGAGCTGCAGGAATTGGGCATTGGGGAGCTGCAGGAATTGGGCATTTGGGAGCTGCAGGAATTGGGCATTTGGGAGCTGCAGGAATTGGGTATTTGGGAGCTGCAGGAATTGGGTATTGGGGAGCTGCAGGAACTGAGCATTTGGGGGCTGCAGAAGCTGAGAATTTCGAAGTTGCAAAAGGGTAAAACTGGAGTGTTCAGGAGCTGCAAAAGGGCAGGAGCTGAGCGCTGAGGAGCAGCTCGGCCCCTCGGAGGCAGCGGGAGGGGGTTTGGGATGGGGGCAGCAGTGATTTATTTTTGCCAGCGCTCTCTCTTGGCTTTTTAACTCGCTGGTTATTCCAGAGTGGCTCTGCCTTGTGCCCTGCAAGGGCGGGAGGGAGGAGGTGGAGAATTTAATATTGCAAAAATGCTGCGGGAATGCAAGAGCCCCTGCAAGAGCAGGCGGAGAGAGCTTTAAGGAGGAGTTGCTCCGGCCATTCATTGTGAAAATAGATGCCCATATGTCAGCGAGTGGCCACACAGATGCAGCTTTTGGAGCTTTTGAAGTGCTTGGATTGGATCTTGCAGCTTGGCTCTCCCTGCATGCTGCAGCCCTCGCACATATTTGGGATTGGGGGGGTGAGAGCAGGTCCCAGACTGGGTTTGGAGCTGCCTCGAGTTGTGTTTATTTATTTATTTGTTGAAACCAAGCCGCCTGTGGCCTTCCACAATAATCCTTGCAAGGATTGGGAAGGAGGTGCCTGCACGGCTCTTGCCACACAGTTTTCCTTTGTAAAAGAAAAATGTAAAGTTGTTGTATAATTTATTCCTAATTTGGGTTTGCTGCAGTCATCTTTTCCAGCCGAGCGGGGAATTGTAAAAGTTTCCGATGGGAAGAGCCAAGGAAGTTTGATAGTGCAGGATTGAGCCCGGTGGTACCCAGAGCACTGTGCCGCTGGCAGCAGGGTCCCTGTGGGACCCTTGCAGGGACAGGGGCTGGGCAGGGGGGCAGCTGCTGTCCCCAAAAGCCTGGGGGTGGCAAAGTCTGAGTGTAAGGAGGTGGGGACAGGCAGGGAGCTGTGCTGGTGGCCCTGCAGGGGTGCTCAGTGACCCCCACAGTCCCCAGCACTGGCCTTCGGCATCCTCCCTGGTCCCAGGAAAAAGGGAAGATGGAAGTAGCCAACCCACAAACCGTGCTCTCAATGAATGGCATCATTCTTGACTCCCTTTCCCGTCCTCCTCGCTCTCTGCAGCACCAGTCCCTGAGCCCACATTCCTCTCACGGATAACTTTTCCAAGTTCAGCTGTTCAGGCCGAGCTTTTGCTCGGGAAGGGGATTCAGCTCCAGGGTTTGCACCAGAGGTGTCGTTCTTGGAGATGAATTAAGGGAAGCATCATCTGCATTTCGGGATCAGCTTTCATGTGTTGCACAGGAGGTTCCTCGGCAGCTCTCAAACACAGCCCAGAGCCCCAGCCAGCTGCTGAGCCCTCTCCCTGCTTTGAATCCTTTCCAGAGTTGTTCTGAGAATTTGCCAGAGATTAATTTGTTTGATGCAGCTTGGGGGAACGTGTGAGCGGGAGAGTTGTTCTTCCACAAGATCTATTCCCTGCAAGGAATCCCACCTGGTTCAGGGGGATCCTACCTGTGCTACGCAAACAAGCAGAGGGGATCTGCTTCCTGCATAGTCTGGAAAGGTTAAAACCCTTGCTGGAACCGAGAAACAACACTTTCCTTCTGGCCCTTTCCATAGCTGGAATGAGCAGATGCCTCCAGCATTGTGTTTGTAATTCTCAGCCACATTACCTGGCCCCTGATGGGCTCCCTGAGACTCCATCCAAATACCAAATACACCTGAAGCCAAAGTCAATCAATCACCCTGTGCTTGTTCCTGCCTTCATTCCCTCTTCTAAGCTGCAAACTGATATTTTTTTTTGTTGGCTGGAGCAATCCACAGCAAATAAGCTTTTCCTGAGCACAGCAGGTTCCTGCAGGCTGCTCCTCACCTTCTGAGATGAGCCTGCTCTGGACAAGAGGGCCTTGATGGGAGCTCAGAAAAAGCTGAGTTGTTGCCCAAATCCAGCCTGTTTGGCTGTCATGACTAATAGACATTATTTTGGAAGAGGAGGGGGGAAAAGAAAGCGGAAGTCCATATTAATTTCAAGCCAAGCACAGTCTGAGGCTGTAAATCTGAGCTCTGGTGACAGCAGCTATATTCAAGAGTCTCCCAAATTCCGTGCAACGGGGGAATTATTCCCTGGCAAAGCCCACATGGGAGAAACCACCTGCAAATATGCAAATTTCTCCATTGAAATAAGAAAAGGGAAGGGGGAGCAGTACCCATTAGAGCACTGATTCATAAACCGTGCATTGAAATGATACTTCAGCAGTGCTGCCTGTTGATCTCACACCTAAACCTTCGACTTTGTTGTTGCAAACACAGTTTTCAGTGCTCCAGCTGCAAAGGGAGGCTGAGATTACCAGCAGCACATCCACGTGATGCTGGCTGAGCGTGCACCCCGTGGACTTTGACCAAAGGCCCTGCACCTATTCCAAACACCACGATTTTATGTGAAACGCTTGTTTTCCCCGGCTGGAAGCCTCAGCTGGAGCAGCTGCAAAGCCGAAATGTTGGTTGTTGGTGTGTTTTTTTAAGCCCTGGGTAGGTGGCAGGTTGCTGCTGGTGTAAGATTAACCTGCAAGCAGCTCCTGTGGGTTGTGCAATGTGCGTTTTGCCTCGTCAGCAGCGCCTCAGCTTCTCCCCACTCGCACACTCCCATGACACAGGCACTTGGCAAGGGCACAGCCAGCAAAGCCATGGCACGGTCAGCCAGGTGCAAGCCTAGCAAAGCCTGGACTAGCAGCAAATTTCAGCTCCAGTTGGTGATGTATTTTTAATTACATTTTTTTTTAAGGGTGCCACGTTGAGTCAGTTTGGCCCTGCTGCAGTGCTGTCTGTGTGCCTGCTTTGGGTTAAAAGGGGACAAATCTTTATAAAGAGCTTTCAAAGCCTCGTGCAATGCCAGGCTGGAGGAATTACCCTCCTTGGGAAGAAGAAAACCTGCTTGGGACAGAAAGTGTTTGGCTGGAGATGATGTCTGGGATGAGCCAAAGCTGTGCCCAGGTGAGCCAGAGGGAGCTGAGCCCCTGCACTGCTCTGAGGAGGAGTTTGCCCTGTCCCCATGTCCCCATGTCCCAACACGTCCCAACACTGCTGGTCAGGGCAGCAGCTCCCCGGTGCTACCCCGGCACAAGCAGCTGTAGAAGCAATTCTAGCAATAAAAGCGATAAGTTGCAGGAAAAAGGGAGCAAAGAGCTCAGTGCTCCTCCCAGGCTGCTCAGTGCCACCCCGAGTGTGGCTCCTTTCTGTTGGTTTAGTCACCAAAGCCTCGGAGCTTCTTTGGGGTGAATTCCCTCCCGTGACACATCCACACGCTGCTAAGGTGAAGAGAACGATGCTCCATTGAAACCACAGCAGTAATTTGGAGAGGTGAGCACTTCATTCCTCCCAGAGCATTGGCAGTGATGGAACACGGCTACAGCAGGTTTGCAAATCCTGCCTCCTGTCGTTGCAAATACACAAGATGACTAAAAGGTTGCATTTCCCCCTCAAACCAGTGCCTGTGTTTGTTGTCACTTGGGTCACAGCTTCGGTGGCAGTGAGTGGCACAAGCAGCTGTGAGGAAAAGTTACTCACCAGGGCACACAGGTGTCCCTCGGTGTGGTCACTCACATTTTGGGGTGTATTTCGCAGGCTGGCAGCGTGGCCAGCAGCAGCATCATTAGATGCAGTGTTGAGTCAGCCTCCAGTGGCTGGATAAATTGCAGGAGTGTTCTTTTAGTTGGAGACTCGGACAGAGCTATAATTAAAAAAAATAAAAATCTGTTTCATTACCCGTAGAGTTACTTAGCTCCCTTCCTTAGGGCCTGTCTGGGAATAGTTTCAGGGATTAGCATTATCAGCTAGGGCAGTGTTAGCAGGGAAGCAGATCCAGGAGGCTGGAGCTGTGCCACAGCAGATAATTATGGTCTGTGGTGGCAAAGTGGTGAAGGCCATTCGGTGCAGTTCCATATCTGCTCATTGCGCAAAAAGTTGGGCTTTTTTTTTTATTATTGCTTTTGTCTTCCAAATCCACAATATTCTGCACTTTGACAAGTGTGAATGGAAAACTGACTCCTGCTCAGTGACCCTGGCTCAGTAAAAAGCAGTTTGGAGAGGGGAAGTTGCTTGTAGGGTTTTCTCTTGCCTCAAAGCCCAAATTCAACCCATCCTTCAAACCTCCCCATCCTTTTCAAGTGGGAATTCCAAACACGGGGCTCATTGCACCAGGAAAGTTTCTGGGGTGCTAAAGCATTTCTGAGTCATCTTTGCTTTGGACGTGGTGCAGAGAGATGCTGAACATCCTCTGTGGAAGCTTCAAGAAGCCACTGGTGCGCGGAAAACTGGGAAATCCCTCTGGATTTGCATCCCATCCTGGAGCAGGAGCCTGGATTTGTAGGGCAGAGTCAGAGATGGCATCAGGGAAGGCTGTGTGGTGGGAGCTGCTCTGGTTACATCCCCGAGTTGCTGTCTGGGCAGTGGCTGTGGCTCTTTATGCTGCAAAATCCAGGTGATGTGAAGCCCAGTGTGCAAACAACCTCTGCAGCTGGGGTAGGGTTTCAGATCTGTAAGAGAAAAAGCATTTTTTCCCCCCTTATTCAAACAGGAAAACGTCACAGAGCAAAGCTGATCCAATTTCTTGCTGGTGCTGTTTTGTTAGCCTACTTAGCCTGCAATTTTATAATCAAGGCTGGGTTTTCTTAGCTTTCACCCAGGCAGATCAAAACTGGTGAGGAGAACTGAAGCCCCGAGCAGCAGCCACTTCTACTGCATTCAGATAAAAACAGTGTGGGGGAAAAAAAAGGAAAGAGGAAAAAAAAAGAAAGAAAAACCCAGAAGTTGCAGATGAGATGCCAAAGATATGGCAGCAATAGAAAATCAGTGCAGGAGTCAACACTTCAGTGTGTCTGCAAGAAGAGGCCTTTAATGAAGTCTGAATCAGCACGGACTTGGGAGCTGCTTTTGAAGGAGAAGCTTTTTCTAAACAAAAATATGTAATTGCACTCAATGAGAAATGCTTATCAGTGCCAAATGGCCTCAGAGCATCGCGTGGCTGCTGTGTGCAAGTGCCAGGCGTGGTTTTTGTGTTCCTCCTGCACTCATTCCTGAGCTCATCCTCAGCTCCTCACTGCCCTGTTTTCAGCCAGCCTCACTCATTTCACACTCAGGCAACAAGTTAGAAAAATTACAGCTTCGCTCCGTGTTATCATGCCTCTTACCGATGTTTATTGCTTCTTCAGGAGTTCAAGGTCAGATGGGGAAAATGACTCAAAAGTCTTTTGTTGTTGTGACAGCTCTGAAGGGATGTGCAGCAGAGACAAACCTTGCCAGAGAGCTGGCAGCACAAGGGAAGGGAGAGAGAACATCTGAAAGGCAAACCCAGCGTGGATTACTGATGTTTTGGAGTAGGTTTGGATTAGATATTAGGAAGGAATTGTTCCCTGGGAGGAAGGGGTGCCCAGAGAAGCTGTGCTGCCCCTGATCCCTGGCAGTGTCCAAGGCCAGGCTGGACAGGGCTTGGAGCAGCCTGGGACAGTGGAAGGTGTTCCTGCCCGAGGAATGAGATGAGCTTTAAAGTCCTTCCAACCCAAACCGTCCCATGACCGGGTGATTCTCTCCCAGGATTTGCTCCATTCTCTCTGCTCTCAGCACCTCCCATGCAGCAGCTCAGTCAGAGCCTGCTGGAGTCCCAGGCTGCCTCCAGCCCTGCACGTGGGAGGTGAAACAATCCCTGCCACACCAGGGCACGTGAGAAGGTCCTTTTGGCAGCAGCTCTGGCTGCAGGGTTTGCACAGCTCCGAGCACAGCCCTGGGCACAGCTCCTTCTTGCAGGGCACCTCTCCAGCGCTGGCAGCTGCCCCCAGGCTGGAGCCACACTTCCCAGCTTGGATTTCAACACGGCCCTTTTTCCTAGGGCTGCTTTAATTGCCTGCAATTAGGGTCTGCAGTGCTGCAAAAGTATGAAGAAATAAAACCCAGTCTGGCTTTGTGAGGGCTGGGATTGATTTCTTCTCTCTAACAGCTGTTGCTGTGACCTTTTGGAAAGGAGCTGTCGGCCTGTGACTGTGGGGTTTGTGCATGTGACTGCCCAGGGTTAAAGCACAAATATGGGATATTTACTGGAGTTTTAGCCGAGGAGAGGAACACCTGTAGGAGCTGAGAATAGCTGGAGGGAGAGACAGGGACTTTGCTGTCATCAAAATGCCAAACCCCCTTTGGGCTAAGCTACATCTTAAGTAGATTTGTTTAAGCACTCGACAGCAATGCCTCGAGCAGAAGTACAAAGCACAGCACGGGGCTCTGGCAGCCCTGGAGGTCCCTGGGGGTGCAGGAGGTCACCCCAGCCCCGCAGAAGGGGGTCAGGCTCTGGCCAGCTGGGACTCTGCTGCCTCTGAGGTGCAGACACAGCTCTGCCCACGATTTCCAGCAGGTTTGGCGGCAGCAGCAGGACAGGGGAGCTGCTGCACCTGAATCTGGGCACTGCTGAGGTTTGGGATGTGGAGATGTCGATAAATCTGCAGGCAGTGCCCTCTTGCAGGTTTGTTCTCTGAAGAGGAAGGTGCTGCTGGTTCATGAGAAGCTCCCTCCCAAGCAGACCTTGGTACTTAACCGTGTTAATTAAATGCTTTCAAAAACCACAAGATTGACCTTCACTGCATGCCCACAGATTTTTCTCTCATTTAACAAGCAGAGGGTTGTCAGAGTAGCCTATTAAAGGAGAAGAAAGGCAATGCTTTAATACTGTTGGGTTTTGACCTGTTCCAAAGTGTTTTTCTGCTTTTTAACTCCTAAGAGATGAAACCCACAATCCCCAACAACCTACCAGGAGAAACCAGGCTGAGATTAGGAGTTCTTGACTGAAAAAAGGGAGAAAATCTGGTAAACTAGTGAACATAATGCTAAATTTATTCAGATATCTATGCAATAAGCCAAGACAGCCATTATATCTGGAGGTCCTTGTGTAGTCAGAGAGCTGTGCTATGTGGCATGGAATTGTCCTTTGGGAGAGACCCTCTGGGAAAAGTAAAGGCAAATACCACAGACTCTGACTTCCATACCTTTCCCAAGGACACCAGTAATTTGCTCATTGCTAATAAAACTTGGAGGATCTGTACGGAAAACTTGGATTCCTGCCAGGGAATCAGTTTTGTAAATAAACCCGAAGCCCAGCTCGTGCATTGCACGGAAGGACATCCCACAGCCCAAAGCAGCATCGGAGCTGCAAGGAGAGCCCAGAACAGCCCCTGGCAGCTGGCGAGGCTGACACGGATGCTGCATGCAGAGGTGATGAGAAACAAGTTGCTTTCTGGAGACATGAAATGGAGAACCCAGCCGAGGCTGAATTTGCAGGGTTTGGCAGAGAGGAGGACTCCAGGGCTTGCGGCTCCGCAGGTCTCTGTGGGGTGCCAGCAGGGGAAATGTGCCCTGGGAATGTCCCTTGGAGCCACCTGAGCTGGGCAGCACCTTGGGCTTTCTCAGAGCATGACTTCAGCTCCATTCATGTCAGCAGGCAGCTTCCTTTAGAGCCAGCCGTGCCATTTTTCCCTTCCTTTTTTCCTCCACCTCAAAACCATTTGGTACTTCCCCCGCGAGAAATCAGGAGCTCTCTGGCTGATAAGGGGCTGGAAAGGCTTCCTGCACGAGCAGAGAATTCCTGCTCTGGCTCTTCCTGCGCCAAGCCAGAACAATGCCAGTGCTTCCAGCGTCACTGTACCTCGCAGCACTCTCATTTAGGGTCCGTCCTGTGCGAGCATCTCCTGCCAGCAGCGTGCTGTAAAAAGGGTTTTTAAAAAGGCATCGCCACGGCAGAAAAGCAGGAGCGATCCTGAGGTTCGCTCAGCCCTGTTGGAACAGCAGGGGCTGAAGGATTTTTTTTCTTTCCCCTTAAAGGAGAGTCTGAATAGGATTTTTTTTTTTCATGTCTTCATCCTGAAACTGCACGGGAACGTGCTGAACTGGGAGCATCCAGGTCCTTTTGCAGGAGTCAGTGGGACTGAATGTGCTTGGTTGGGGGTGAGCACACACATAAGAATTTACGAGGTTGGGGGATGTATTTTGTCCTGGTTCCTAAGTGGGATGGACATTATGGATTTGTGCTGATGATTTATGTTATCCTGCTTCTCTTGGTTACTTTTTCCCCCCCCGTTTCTCCTTTTTTCCCATTTTTGCTTATCTGCTCGTGCACGTTGGAAAGCAGTATCATTTTTGGGAGCGTGTGTGTGTAAGTGGAGCTACAGCCTCGAACCTCACAGGGGGAGCTCTGTAGAGTTTTTACAGAAAGGCTCAGAAAGGGAGGTTTGTATTTTCACCTCCTGCTTTCGAAGGCTGGGTGGAGAGATGTGACCTGATGGGCTTTGATCCATGTGGACATGTGGAGGAACTAAAAAAATCTACCCAGTTGTGTCAGGAATACTTTATTGGGAGGACAAGACTTGCTGTCACAAGTCTGTCACAGTGCTGTGCTGCCATGGATTTCTTCCGTGTGGTTTCCAAATTGAGATAGAATTGCATGATAACTGGGGAAAGGCTTTTGTTCTTTGTATATGCCTTGTGTTCTTTATATGCCAGACAAGCAAACGTATGCTTTTCAGGCTGGAGGAGGTTGAGGAGAGATTTCAGCAATCTCCAGCTTCCTCCTGTGAGCAGGGGCAGGACCCAGGGAATACTGGAGCTGGGTCAGGGCGTTGGGATGGATTTTAGGGAAAGGTTCTTCCCCCAGAGGGTGTCAGGCAGTGCCCAGACTGCCCAGGGAATGGGCACAGCCTGAGGCTGCCAGAGCTCCAGGCTGGGATTGTTGGGTGTCTGTGCAGGGCCAGGGGTTGGACTGGATGATCCTTTTGGATCCTTCCAGCTCAGCTAGGTTCTCAGGAGGTGTCTGGAAGGTCGTGCTCTCTGACCTGTGGGGTTTGAACTTGAAAGAGCTTCCCTGGGAGCTGCCTGCACCTCGCCCTGCCCAGCCTGGAGCTGCTGGGGCTCCCTGCCTGTGGCAGCCTGTGCTGCTGGCGTGTCGGCAGGATCACCCTGGTGCCCATGGTTGGCTCTCTGCTGCCACAGCAGGGCTGCAGCAGCTCCAGCTGTGCCTCTCAGTGGTTTCCCGGAGCAGCTCCTGCTGCTGACAGGGCAGTGAAGGAGGGCAGTTTGTGCCCAGAGCTGCAGTGCTGGAGCCCTGCATGGTGCCGTGGCTTGGAGGGAGTGTGCCTTTGGCTGTCCTGCAGTTCCCGTGGCTTCTCCCTGGGAGTGGTGCTCCTCTGTGTTTTTAAGTAGGACCTCCGTGTTTGCTGGGGGCATTGCCAGCAGAGGGAGCAGGAGTTAGTTCCTCCCTTATGCACTGTCCAGAGCTATGAAATACCACCTTTAATATCAAAATAAGCAGGTAAACTCCTAAATCATTAAAGAATAGCAACAGAGCTGTCTGATGGTGTGGCACAAAGGCAGCTTGATCAAAGCCTTGACCATGTTGAAACTTAATCACAATATTTGGCTCAACCTGGGCAAGAATTCCCCATGACAAAATGCAAGGAAGGAGATCAATGCCAGTGCTGCTGGTGTTGTGGTGTTTCAATACTGCAGAAAAACTCTGGGCAAAGCTGCCACTTTATTTCTGACCTGCAGTGGAGGAACACAGCCCTCCTGCTCATCAGGGCCTTCTGCAGAAAGTGAGGGTTTTCCATAGAGAAATGGCTTGTGGCACGTTCTTCTGTTTCCAAGGGTATTCCCATTTGGCTCTGAAAGTTATTGAATCATTTTATAACTCCCAGAACGGCCAAATCAGTGGGCAGTGTGGAGCTCTGTGGAGCATAAATGACCCATTTTATCCCAAGGTGTCTTTACTCACGAGCAGAAAATTATAACTCCCAAGCTTTCCATGCAGAGCATCAGCGGGAGATGTCTGATAGCAGTGCAGTTGAAATGTCCGAATTTACAATATGCTGAACAGATCCAATCTGTGCTCAGTAAAACGAGACTCCTGTGGCTGCCTGGAGCCCCTGCTCACAGAAATCAAACTGTACCTCAAACAGTATTGCCCTGACTGGATTTTACTCCAGCTTGCTGCGAGGGTGGTGCCACCAGGACGTGTATCCTGCAAAAGCATCTCTGGGGCAGAGGCAGGAGCTGATGGGTGTTTTCAGCTGTGCTGCAGAGCTCCCACTCTGCTGCTTCAAAACCCCTTTTGCAAGATCTGCTGGGAGACAATCCCAGCTGCACCAAGCACGTTAAAAACCTGAAAAGCAGTATTGGAGCTGGAGAGAGACCTGGAGCAAAAATGTGTCTGGGGGGTGTCTGATGGCAGTGCATCTTGTCACCCTGAGAAAACTGGGGTTTGAGGCTCTGCAGAGCAGTGGGGAAAGGAGTTGAACTTGTTGATCCTTGTGGGTCCCTTCAGCTCAGGATATTCTATAATTGTATGAGGTGCATACTTCACTTTTGGGAGCGGCAGATTTGGGAAGTACAGAAGAGTTTCTGGCTGGGCTGGGGCTCCTGGATTTAAGGCAAATCCTGCTCCCCTTGTGCCTGAGGCAGATGGAGCATCTGCCTTTATGTTAAATACAGGACGGCTGCTGCTGCCTGCTTGGGGATCCGTGTGGGCAGTTGGTTGGAGCCCTGTGGTCACTCGCTGAGGTGGTTTGAGGTGAAATCTTGGTGGATAAAGGGAAGTAAAAGAACCCCGGGTACTGGGGTGATGCCCAGCTCGTGGCTGAACCCACAGCATCCCCTCAGCTCACCCACTGGCTGTGGGAACTCCATCCCCTCATCCCTGGGGCTGCATGGGGAGCATGGCAGAGTCCCTTGGGAGGCTTTTTAGGGTGCTGCCACTGCCCTGAGAAGCAGAGCCCTCGCTGCCTCCTGCTCCAGCAGCAGAGCTGGGCACAGCAGCTTGGATGTGTGAATATTTGGGAAGCTCTCGGCCTTTCTGCGCTGCCTTTTCCTCTGCTGGCAGGTGTGAGAGGTGTCTGTGCCCCTGGCCGCGTGTCCCCTGTGCTCGGGCAGAGCCAGCCCTCCTGTGCCACCTGCTGCCCATCCCACCTCCCGCCCATCCCACCTCCTGCTCACCACGGGCAGGTGCTCCTTGGCAGGGGAAAACACACACGGAGGTAGCGGCAGCGAAAGCAGCCTCGTCCTCCAAATCCTCCTGCACAAAAGCCCTTTTGTTCCCGGGGTGAATTCCAAGAGCTTTTCTCCAGTTTTGATTCCAGCAAACTCCCACTGCAAGCAGACAGGCGAGGGCTGGAAACAAAGCGGCAGCGAAATGAAAAGTGCCTCGTGAAAGAAGCCCAGCCAGGGCTGGAGGCTCTTGTCTAACAGCTTCCCTGGCCTCCAGTTCCTGTGGATTTCCCTCTTTGAGATAAGCAGCAAAGGAAGCAGGCTCTGGGATGAGGAGGCAGTGAAGCCAGTGGGCCTTGAGAGAGGGAAAATGGGATTTATGGTGTGCTGGTGACTGGGGGAGTGCCTGCCCCATCTACTCACTGCCCAGAGCTGCACTGCTGGCATTTCTCCTGACGTGGGGGATAAAGGGAGATGGCCTGTGCTGCTCCATGGGCTCTCCATCACCATCACAGAGCAGCGGGAGGATGCTGCCATCTCACTCCTGGAAGCCACAAGGGATGCAACCAGCTCCAGGGGCCACGAGGAGCAGAAGACCAAGTCCTTTAGGGCACCTCTTGGACCCCAGTAGGATTTCCTGAACCTTGGCTGCGTCTGTTTCTTGCAGCTTCCCCATCGTGTAGCTGTGAGATTTGTGGGATTTGAGGGCATATAAGTTGGTGTGATGAGAGAGGAGACTGGAAGGGAGGCCTGGGCTACCTGTGAAATCAAGCTGCTGGGTGGAAAAACAGTTAAGTAAAAAGTGAGAAGAAGGAAGAGGCTTTGGTGGGCATCTGAAAGGATGCCCATCAGGCTGTTGGAGATGGGAGGGTGCATGGACAAAGCATGGAATTCTGCATTTTGTGGATTGGATCCTTAGGCAGCTGCTGACATCCTCATCCATCACCGTCCTCATCCCTTGCTTTGGTGGACGTGGCTCAGAGCCCAGGGCAGCAGAGTTCAGTGTTTTTGCCTGAGCTCCTCACTGCACACTCCAGGCAGAGGGGACAAACCAGGCTTGTGCAGCCCTGGAATCAGTGAGATCCTGACGGGATGTCCTGGGATTCTCCATCCCACCCACAGCCATGGTTGGGGCGGTTGGAGCTGGAGCTGGGGTGTGCACATCCCGGTGCTCCATCCCTTCCAGCAGCACCTTCTCCCATCTCCATCCGTGGATCCGAGGCGCTGCTTGTCCTTCGCACAGCCTCTTGCAGCTGGGGTGAAGCAGCAGAGAGCTGAGCATTGCCACTCTGCACCTCCGGGGAGATCCAGCAGGGTGTCTGGGATGCCCAGGGCTGCTGCTGGGGTCAGCTCAGGGCAGCCGAGCCCCAGGTGGGTGAATTCTCTGAAATCAGCTGTGGGTCTGGTGCTGTTCCTGCAGGGTGCTGCTGCTGTCTGCACTGAGGTGCTGCCGTTTGGGAGGAGCTGTGCCCTTTCCCCCAGGCCATTGCACTCAGAGCAGCTGGCTGCACATGCCAGATGAGTTCATCCAAAGTGTTGTAACAGAATTTTGAATATTCAGCTCTCCTGTGGCCTGTGCTGAAAGCTGTGGGCAGGCAGAGGCTGCTATCTCCCATCTCCCATCAGCACCTAAGGGACCATGGATTTGGGGCTGCTTTGCATTGCAGCTGGTGTTTGAAGGGAAGCTGCTGATGCCAAGGCTGCCTGGCAGTGCAGGATGGCAGGGGAGGGCTCTGTCTGGCCTTGTCACATCTGCAGACGCCAGCCTGGTGCTGGCACCAGCTCAGCAGGAACAGGACGGGTGGCGCTGCGCTGTTCCCTTGACAGATTGGAAGTGATGCTGTGTCTGGGCTGGGAGGGGACATTGTCTGGGAAGGGACATTATCTGGGAAGGGACATTATTTGGCAAAGCTGACTGTTGTCACCTCCCCGTTGGCATCAGGAGAGAGCACGTGGCTGCTATTCGCTGCTCTGATGGGCACTGAAAGCCCCATTTCCTCTCATGTTGGTTTTCCTGCAAGCCGTCCTGGAGTGAGCTGGAGGAAACGCATCGGGGCAGAGCCCAGCTGGGAAGTGAAGTGCAAGGTCCTGGTGATGGAATGGCCGAGGCAGCGTGGGAAGCCATCAAACAGCTCAGTGAGGTGTCAGTGACACCTGCAGGACACCAAGGATCCTAAACTCCCATTCCTGTAGCATCTTCTCCATCAGACAAGCAGCCTTCATCTCCAGACTGGCTGCTGGTGTCCCACAAAACCTGCTGGATGGTGGCTCCAGCATGTGGTTGTCCCAGTGCTCCTGCAGGAGCTGCAGGGGGGCTCAGTTTTTATTCCAGGGGGCACAGAATTGCCCCAAAGCTGTGTCAGCTCCCTGTCCCCTGCCCAGGGTCCCTGCAGCCCCTCTTCAGGGCAGGTTTAGCACAGGACCTCAGGTCTGATCTCTGTCGAAGAGTCTCTCTTCCGCTTTGCGCTCAGAAGGTCTGAGTTCTTGTAAGATTTGGAAATGCACTCTTATCAGAGTGACAGACAGACTCTTGTAACCAAAATGTGCAGATAAACAAGAAGAAATGGCATCCGTCTGGTTTCAGTGTTGACATCAGTAACCCAGCAGCCTGCAGCCCTTTTGCAGGGTGTGTTAAGAGGAAAATGGGCAGAGTAAGAGAGATTAGCCCGAATCAGGAAATTACCTTCAAAATTGAATTACTGAAATACAGAGCTTACTGAAAGGCGGGCAAATAGCTCCTGGTATTTGCAGAGTTTGGTGACATTTCTCTCTGTGTCCGCACTGCAGGATCCGCAGATTAAGCCTGCTGGAGTCCTTGTTGCAGAGCTCTCTGCCCTGCCTCGTTCCAGTGTTTTCTTCTGGTGCTGTTCAGAGCTTCTCCTGCTGGAGGCCAGTCCTAGGCAGGCACGAAGCCCTGACCTTGTGATTTTACCTCGCAGCAAAGCTGCAGATCTTTGTCTCCGTGCTGTTTGTGCCTCGGCAGGGCTGAGCTACGTCAGCCGCCGGCGGTGGGGAGTGTGGCTCCTCAGCAGAGCAGGGCCTGGGACACAAAAACCCTGCATTGCTCAAGCCTGCCAGGTTCACCGGGTGCACCTCGCCCTGCTCCCTGCACAGCCCTGCTATTTTGGTTTGGAGCCTCTCCTGCCCGGGTTTATTACAGGTTGCAGGGCTGAGTCAGAGCAGCGAGTTCAGCCCTGCGACGGAGAAACCCTGAGGCAGCCGCTGGCACGGATGGTGCTGGGGCATGTCTGGGTGCTGGGGCACAGCTGGGTGATGGGGCACAGCTGGGTGACGGGGCACAGCTGGGTGACGGGGCACAGCTGGATGGTGGAGAACAGCTGGGTGTTGGGACCTGGCTGGGTGCTGGGGCACAGCTGGGTGACGGGGCACAGCTGGGTGACGGAGAACAGCTGGGTGCTGGGGCACAGCTGGCTGATGCAGACAAGTCCTGGGGCACATCTGGATGCTGATGCAGACAGGTCCTGGACACGGCCACCCTCGGGACAGGACAGTGACCTGCATTCCCACGATTCTGCTGTGGGTGCTGGCGGTGTCAGGAGCTAGTTTGGGATCAGCTGGTGTGTGGGCACTGCAGGATCTGTGCCCAGGCCGTGCCAGACCAGGCTTTGCTCCTCAGGAGCCTTGGGAATTCAAGCAGGACATGAATTCAGCACCGTCTGCTCGTGTGCTGTGCCAGTGTTTCAGGGTTTCCTGCCGTGCTGATACACACTGGAAAAATTCACCACAGCCATAAAAGTGCTCTTGCCTTTCCTGCTTCCTGCCCTGACTCCTGGGTGAAAGAAAGGAAAACAAACGCCGCTTTAATTCCGACACAGAGGTGTGAGTTGCAGTGTGGACACCACGGTGTGCTCAGACCTGGACGTGCCAGCGGCTACCAGATGTGCCAGCAGCTCCATGGCATCCAAAGGAGAGGAGGAAAGCTGGAGCTGGGATCACCTCAGCCCCACACCCACGGCAGGCTCAGCCCAGAAATGTTGTTAAGGGAACACATCTCAAGTTTGCCGTTTCCAAGGAGTTGTTGCAAACAGCCGGGAGGGAAGGCGCAGATAAAGGACGTGTGGGAAACATCCCTGTTGTGCTCGGGGGACAAACCAGCATCCCTGGAGCATCTCCAGGTGCTTCCAACAGATCCAGTCGCTCCTGGCAGTGATGGAAGAGCAGCCAGTGGCACTTGGCCACTTACTGGCAGGGCTGAGGAGAGAGCAGCTCTGTGAGATTTCAAGGAGGGAAGTAGAGCCCAAATCCACCTCATCCCATCCCTTGGTTGAAACCTCTACAGCTTTTAAACATCTCTTGCGTATTAAATTCTTTCTTTGTGGCTTAATGAGGGGTTGGAAAACAGGATTTCGGACCCATTGGTGCTTACATGAACACCTGGTTTTTGGTTTTCTCCAGAAATTAGGGTTTGGCTAAAGCTCTGTGGTGAGAGAATTTCCCTTTTGCCTCACCCCTGTCACCTGCAGGTCTGTCCCACAGGTATTTAAATCCAAAAGCCAAAAAATTGGTTTTTTTCATTTCTTTGGTCATTTTTGGTCATTTTGTGGAAGTGATGTTAAATGAGGCTGAGATATCACCTACAGCAGCATTTGGTGACCCTGCTCTGCCCTGGCTGCCATCAGCAGCTTTGAGATAGCTCAGTGCTTCTGTCCAGGAGGGTTATTGAGTGAATTTCTCAGAGATTTGGCTATTTCCAGGTGTCCTGCAAGACTTAAACTTCTCTTTGACAGCATCAAACCCACCATTGTAACTGAAACGTGGGCAGGAGCTGAGCTGGGGATAAGAGATGCCCTTTGCACTTGCAGACCAAGGCTGTGCATGAAGAACTCCCTCCTGCAGGGTATTTCCAGGGTGGCTGGGACACAACAAAATAATCTTAATTCCTTGGGTTTGCAAGAACCATTTGGGTTTGGGGTTCTGCTCCTAAATCACGGCCATGGGTTCTTTCCCTCTGCAGAGTGGCACTGCAGGATCAGACAAAACATTGGTTGTGGAGCCTTGTGGTTCAGAGCTGCCCATGAGCTACCAATTCACCCTTCTTCCATGGAAACCCACCAAAAATTCCCAATTTGCCCTCATTTTTGGGGTTGGGGTTTGCTCACACAACGGGTACAGCTGAGAAGGGAAAAGCAGATCATCTAGCTTTCAAAATCTTTCAAGAAATCAGACAAATCCTTGGGAGGAATCGTAAATGAGCAGCTTTTATCTCCTAAAAAAAACGGGAGAAAGAGGCATTTCCCTCCTGTGAAATTTTACCAGCAAGTTATATGCTAAAGAGTGTTGTTTGAAAGGAAATGTTGTTACATGGCTATTGAACACAGCTTTAATAATAAATTGTGGTGAAGACAGAACCAGTTAATATCCTTTGAAGGAAATAGGAGCTTTTTGTGGCGAGGAACCATTTATTTTGGATTATATCATAAAAGGTTTTTGACTGCAGTGAAAAGTCTGGAGACTGGGCAATGGGATTCTCCTCCAGAAGTTGAAGTTTGTTTTCACTTCCAGCCTATGTGGGCAGTGAATTCCTCTGTCTTCCCTTTCTTTGTTATTCTCTGTTCTTTTCGCTGTGAAACTTTGAAGTTTCACTGTTTTTCCACCGTTGATGTTTAACGCTGCTTTAATTGAAGGGGCCAACAACATCCATCCCTGTGCTCTGCCTGTGCTGCTGGGAAGAGCTTAACAAGCCCATTGGAAATGTGTTTTTCTCCCCTCCCGCAGGAATTGGGTTTAAGACCTTCACAGGGAAGTATTTAATGTGTTTTCATTAAGTCAGGGTTTCTTTTTCCTGCTGCAGTTGTGCTTGCAGCCCTCGCTTGGCTCTGGCTCGGTGGGGTCAGGCAGCTCCTGCAGGAGCCAGCAGCGTCGCTCTTGGGGCACAGGAGGTGCATCAGAACCAGAAAATCAGGCGATCGTTGAGGGTGGAAAAGCTCTCCCAGCTCGTTGATTGCCAACATAAGCCAGCACTTCCAATCCCACCTTGAGCAACGTGCCCAAGTGCCACATCCTCGTGTCTTCTGAGCACTTCAGGGATTCTGAGCCCACCTCTGCCCTGGGCAGCCTCTTCCAGTGCCTGACCACCCTTTTGGGGAAGAAATCCCTTCTGATTCCTGATCTAAGCCTCCCTTGGCACAGCTTGAGGCTGTTCCCTCTCGTCCTGAGATCTAGCAGTGCCCTTGCAGGGAGGGCTTTGTGAAGCTGGCACCTTCTCCAGCACCACTCGCTTCAGTTTTCACTCTTTTTGCTAAAAGAAAGTAGATTTAAGCTTGTGCCTAATGTCACAGATACCCTGGGAGTTTTGCTGAATCAAAACTGGGGTCTGGAGATGTCTCTCAGCATCTCTCCAAACCGGGCTTGATTTTTTTTCCCCCTCAGTTATTCCTAAAACTTGGCTTTTGAGTCAAGAGCTTGTGGATGTCCCCACGTGCCAGCTTGCAGGGAGAGCTCTCAAACGAGCTTTAGCTCGAAGGCTCAGGGACCAGCAAGGCTCCAGGGGTTGTTTACACAGAAATTGCATGTTTTTTTGGGTGCTGGGGAGCCAGATGTACGATCCCATCTGCTGGGCCACCGTCTGCAGAAGGAGCCACATTAAACTTCGTGTTGTGTGTGGTGCTTCACTGGGGCTTTCCTCACTGCAAATCCCATGGGATTGCAGTGAAAACTCTCAGCCCTGGTGGTTTGTGCCTCAGGATTGAGCCCTGGGCTGTTATTTTGGTGTCTGTGGATACCTTGAGCCTCTCCTGGGTGGCTTTTGTGCTTCAGACTCCTTTATTGAGTCACCTGCTTTTCTCAGATTTGCAATCTCCAAAAGCTCCGTTCCTCTGTCAGATGGGGCTGAAAAGGGCTGGTGGCTTTGCACAGAAAGGACACAGACGGGCAGATAAACACATGTGGTGATTTTGTCCAGGAAACAGAGCTAAAAATAGTAATAATTCATAAAAACGCTGTGGAAAATACTGGTTTTCTGGTGGATGGAACAGGTAACATCCAATTTTGTGTGTTACTAAGCTGCCTCCACATTTGGAGCTCCTGAGCAGATGATTTTCTGTGCAGTTTTAGACGACATCATCTCCCCAAGCCAAATCTGCTCTGGCAAACTGGGGGATTTTATTTTGACAGCAAGACACTTGCTTGGCAGTTCCTATTGAACAGAGCTGATCTTGAGACTTCCAGGTTTTTTTTTTTTAATTCCTAAAAAAAAATCCCCTTTAAGTGTGTTTGCCTTGGGGGAGAAAAGTCTTTCAAGCATGTGTGAGCTGTGAATTTTGGGGCTGGGGATGAAGGGGGATCCTGGTTCCTGCAGCCCGCTGGGGTGGCTCTGCTGTGGATTTCTGGTTTCAGAGCAGTGCCGTGCTCAGGATTGTTGATGCTTCCTGCAAACCACGCAGACCTTGGCCCCAGAGGCTCGGAGAGAGGAGTGCTTTGCATGTTGGAACAAAAGGAGCTCAGAAACTTGGCCTGATCCGGTTGAGAGCCATGAAATCACCCGATTTCAGCCCAGGATTCACTGAATAACCATGGGTGCTGCAGGTGCAAATCCTGACCACGGCAATTCCCATTCCCATCCCTCCTGCTGCCGTCATGAAATCCATGTCTCATTACATCTTGTTGCTTTCTCCTTCCTCAAAAAGAAAACCCCAAAGAATGGTAAACTGTTGCCTGTGCCTTGGCAGCTCCAACGCACCGACAGCTTGTGCTTCAAAAAAATGGCAAAGCTTCAAAATATTGTATTCCGTGAAGAGGAGACAAGGAAAATAAACTCCCCAGAGTGCAGATTTGATTTCGCCAGCAGGCGGAAGGGCTTTGGATGTTTATTTGGGTTTGGCGTTTTGCTGGCTGGTTCTGCTGCCACCACTCGGGGACCACGATGGGATCGGGAGCTGCACAACCTGCTCGGGGTCCAGGTCACATCAGCTCCATCGCCAGTGGGTTCATTTGCACCCTGCCAGGGAGAGCAGCTCCTCCAGGCTCAGGTGCAGCTAGGGATGGGGCAAGCAAAGCCACGAGGGACAAAAATGAAGGAGGAAATAACAGAGAAAATTTGTGCCTTTTTCTCGTTTGGTTTTGGTTGGTTTTCACCCTGCAGCAGGGTGAAGGGCTGAGCCTTGGGGTTTGTCAGGAGGCAGCTGCTGAGTGGTCATAAGGACAGTTCAGCCCTAAAAGTGGCAGTTTGGTGGATTTCTGTGTCTTGATTTCCACGTGCAAAATCCGTTTGAAGATGCTTTTCCTGTGCCTTATTTCCTTATTTCCTTTTTTCCTTATTTCCTTGAGGATGCAGACAGGAGGCAGAGAGGTCGCTGGGATGGCAGCTTGGAAAACACCAGAGAAACAGGGATTTTCATTTGATTGCACTGCCAGAGCTGTACTTTTGAAATTCCCTTTTTTATCTAACGTGCCAGCATGCAGAGCAGCTCTCCCCACTGAGCATCCCCCTGGATCTGAGGTGTGCTTGGGCAGCAAAGGGAATGTGGAGCATCCAGCACAGCAGGGCTCGTTCCTCACTTGTGCCCTCTGCATGCTGTGTGGTACAGCTCAAAAAACTGGAAGGAAAAGGGTCAAAGAGCAGCTCTGCTCACTGGAGGAATTCCTGCTCTGGTTTTTAGAATGATTTTTACTTCCTTACAGACCGGCTTTTACTTTTTGGGAAAACGGAGAGCTGCTCTTTGTGCTCCTGCATGACCTGGCTGCTTTTGTTTTGCTTTTCCTGTGTGAGATTGAGAGCTCCTGAGAGCAGAGAATTGGCTTTTTTTCTGGTGGGGTTTTTTTTTTCCCCCTTATGTACATTAGAAATCTGTTGATTTCTAATCCCAATAGGGAGTGTGCACAGGGATTTCCAATAAATGCTTTTCCCACGAGGTGTCAGCTGGGTTCTTGCAGCCTGTCCCGTCTTGGAATGACTCTTTGCTAAAAGGAGTGAGAGTGATCCCATCTTCTGGATGGAAAAAGGAAAAAAAATACTAGAAAACCCACCAAAACCCAACCAACCAAAATCAAAAAAAACCCCAAAACCAAACAAACAAAAAACCAAAAACAAACCCCAAAAACAAACCCAAAAAATTGGCAATCTGAATTGATTAATTGATTCATAAAGGTCGTTTTCCATTCTGGCTGCCTGCACTTTGATCCAGCACCCCTCTGGCACTGGGATGCACAGGCATCTACTGACGTGTCAAAAGGAAAAACAGATTCAGACGTGGAGAGGTGAAGTTCGAGACAGAGGGTTGGGAGCAGAGAGTAAAACTCATTGCTGAAAAGAAAGAGTAATTGATATAAATTGTTAGGTTAAAAATGCTGAATGCCTGAATTAGATGCTTGTGCCCTTTTTTTGGGGGGGGAACCAGGGATTTTATTACCCAGCCAAACAGCCAGATGTTTACCTTGGGGTTTTGGTGACATGAGTGATGTTTCCAGGTTATTTTCTCCATGAATTCAAGCCCCCGGTTCAAGTGCTGAAATGCGGCTGGATCTGTGCAGTCATAAAAAGGTTCTTGTGTTTCTCTGCCCTGCCTGGCTCTCGTGGCTGCTGGTTTGGACCCCTTTTCCAGGAGAGCTGCAGCTGAGCTTGAGCTGCATCCAGCTCAGAAAAGCTTGGCTGGTCAGTGGGAGTAAAAACAAATGGCTTTGAAGCCTGCAAACTTGAATTCTGCTTTATTTTTGCTGGGTTTGCACAACTTTAATGAGCAGGAGATGAAACATGCAGTTAAACAGAATCAGAATCTGGACTTTGAGAGGCATTTTGGAAACGATGTTTTGTCCTGCCAGGGTTTGCAGCTGTGTATCTGGAATGGTTTTAAATCTAAGAAATGTTTGATCCTACAGGGGCAGGAGGAGAAATACCTTTCCCTTTGCATGTTCTCATGCTCTGCCTTTGCCAGGGCTCTTGCCTCTTTTCTGTACCAAGCTGGCAGCCAGAACTTGCAGGTTTAAATGAAACCTTGCTGAACAAAGGCACTTTATGTTTGAACTCTGTGCCCTCAGTCTGCCCCACCAGGCTGGCTGGGCATTTCTGTTAAATAAGGTCAACGAATACAGACAAGCTGTGCTTTGCAAATTAACCCCAAACAAGCCACAACAACAACAACAACAACAACAACAAAGTGCCTTTCTTCAACTCTGCCCCTTTCTTGTTTCGCAGGTAAGAAGAGAAACCCTGGGCTGAAAATTCCTAAAGAAGCATTTGAGCAACCACAGACAAGCTCCACGTAAGTCTGCAAACACTGGGGCAGAATGAAAAGCAAACCACGAAGCCCAGCTGCCTTCCAGCCTTTGCTGGTGCCTGGAAGTGTCCAAGGCCAGGCTGGATGGAGCTTGGAGCAACCTGGGATAGTGGGAGGGCATGGAATTCAATGGTCTTTAAGGTCCCTCCCGACCCAAAGCGTTCTGTTACTCTGTGATCATTTCACAGCCCTTGTGTTTCCCAGTGGATCTCAGCCCATCCTCTCCCCATCCCTGCCTGCGTCTCATGTGCTGCTTAATGATGCAGGAAAAGATAAAAACCAGAATGGGCCCCCAGTTTTGGCTGATGTGGCACTTTGGCCACCAGTTGGAGTGACATGCATTTGGCCAAGGAGTAGAACCTCGACCCATTCCCTGCACACTCAGCCTTGCAAAAGCCATCCCTCTGTTTTCAAGGGGCTTTGTGCAGCTCCAGCCTGCTTGGCTTTCCTTGTTTCTTTGAGGACTGACTGTTTTCAGCCTGTTG
Source organism: Grantiella picta (assembly GCA_013397955.1). Lineage (NCBI taxonomy): Eukaryota > Metazoa > Chordata > Aves > Passeriformes > Meliphagidae > Grantiella > Grantiella picta. The sequence continues at coordinate 209,308 of VZRM01003451.1, forward strand.
ACCTGTGCTGTGTGACTGAGGTGATGATTTATAACAGCTTTAGGTGTTCATGGCCATCTCATCCATTTGCATACAGGCTGGCAGAGTTCTGGTGCTTTGCCACCTGCCTTGCCTTTCACAACAAATCCCTCTGGCTTCCTGCATGGGGAAGCTGGATGTGAGAAATGCCAATTCCAGTAGCTTTTCCTGAGCCCTTTTCGGGGTGACTTTGTGGATTTTGGCTGTGCCTGTCGATCCTGCAAAGCCAGGAGGCTGCTCAGGGCCTGAAGGTGGGAGGGGTTGGATGGCTTGGGGCTTGGATTTACTCACTGAGGGAAAGCTGATTTTTGTAGGGAACATTTCACATCTCTTCCCTTCCCTTCTGTGCAGGCCACCCAGAGACCTGGACTCCAAAGCCTGCATCTCTATTGGTGAGGAGGTAAGACTGAGAGACCTCTGGGCTCAGAGACCATCTGGGGATGGCTGATGGGGGATTGCTTCACTTCAGACCCCCCAGAAAAGGGCAGAGCATTAAATCCCAGCTATTACAAACAGTGCAGCCCATTTTACTTGAAAGGGGAAAGACAGTTGCTGGATGAATAAAAGCTGAGAAGATCCAACCTGAGCTCTGGGGGTTTGTGAGCTCTGACAGCCACGTCCAGCCAGAAATATCTGGGTGGCACCTGGTGTTTGTGCAGTGTGGGTTGGACCCAGGTTGGCCTCCTGGCCAGCTGGAGCTGCAGGTTGGCACCACAGTGCTCAATGTGCTCCCAAACTCACCCTCTGCCTCCCATGGCACGAGGGCTCCCTTCATATTTTCCACCGTGGAAATTCCTTCCTTGCTGCACTGAGGTGCAGCTAATCCCCTGGAAATAACCATTATAAAGCAAGGGGGTTGCTAACAGAGGATTTTGCTCTCCTCCTCCAGCAGTTCTTTCGCTGATTTAAGTCCAATTTCGCTGATTTAATCCAAAGTATTTCCTTGTGCTAATATTGAGGGTCATCTCAGTAATTCAGGATAGATGTTCCTGCCCTGGAAGCAAATCCTTCTGACAGCATGGAAACCAATCCAGCTGATCTAGAAAAACAGCAGGGAAAGAAACAGACCCCGGGACAGTTATTTTGATAGGAGAAAAAGGCAGAGCAGAATTAAAAAAGCACTTTAAAGCTGGACAATAAATTCATGAGGTGCAAAAGATAGGCCTTGGTGTCAGCGAGGTAATTGATGAAGTGAAATGCTAATCCAATAGTGGTTTCCAATGCCTATCTCTGGATACTTTCCTTTCATTTTGGACGTTGTGTTTTCCCTGGCTTGGAGCAGGGGCTGGGAGGTGAGAACACTGGGAGATGTGAAATGGTGCAGCACGGAGGCACAGCAAATGCCAGCTGCTGGAGCAAGTGGCTCCCTGCAGTGCCAGGGGCCAGGGGCACAGCACAGGGCAAAGCCCCAGGGGCACTGATGGCTTTTCCCCCCAGAACTTTGAGGTGAAGGCCGATGACCTGGAGCCCATCTCCGAGCTGGGACGAGGTGCGTACGGGGTGGTGGAGAAGATGCGGCACATGCCCAGCGGGCAGATCATGGCAGTGAAGGTAGAGTGAGCCTCGGGGGCTGCTGGCCTTGGGGGGTGCTGGGAACACTTGGAATGCCCCTTTCCTTTGCTCAGATTTGCTGCTTTGCTCGTGAAATCCTCTCTCCACCCAGGGGCGGAGGAAAATTGGGGTTGTTTCACCAGAAAAAGGGATTGTTTTAAAAGTGTGATGCTCCAGCATTGCATGGCATCAATCACATTATTCGCCTTTATCTATGTAATTCCTGTTTATCTAGGATTCAATATACCCTCATTTTTTAAATATACATATACATATAAATTTACATATTTTTAGCCCCTCAGATTCACTTCCTAATTACAAAGAAGAGCAAATGTAATTGCAAAAGAGATTTTTCTTCATCTGGGACTCTCCTTGGAACAGGAAGTTTTTGTTGGGATTTTCACATTTTGCCTTGATTCATGGCAGGCTTGTAGATATGATCATGAAAAGTTTTTGTAAAAACAGCTTCGACTCATGAATCTGGAGATGAGGGAAACGGCCATGGGAAAAACTGTAGATTGGGAAGGACCAGTTTTTGCTTGGCTGAGTTTTAGTTTCCTTTCAGAGTAAGAGATGCAGAGCTGAAAGCTGTGAGCAAACTGAAAGAAAACTTGGCTCTTCAGCTGTGGGGTGTGCTGTGGTGCTGGCTGGGACAGAACTCAGGGTGCCTGCACTCTGCATTTGGTGGTTCTGTTTGCTTTGGTGTTCACCAAACTGCCAGACACCTCTCTGAGGGTGATGGGAGATGTGAGCTGGGCAGGGCAGCAGCATTCAGGCTCTCTGTCATGCTGAGCAGTTGAATTCTGTCCCTTGAATGACAAGGAGCCTGGAACTCGTGTGTGACCTGGGCTGGGTCTGCCCTGCTTGGCAGCTGAGGGTCTGCAGGGGTTTCCCCCAAAGGCCATCTCTTCCTGGCAGACTGGGAAATGCCCATTTCCCAGAGCCATGGGGAGGCCTGGAGCCTTCTCCTGTGCCCAAAACCTGCTGATGGAACAGCTGCCCACTGCAGCTCCAAAGTCCCAGCTTTGGGATTTGATTTCCTGCTCCTTTCTCCTCTCCCAAGCCACTTCTTTCTTTTGGCTCTCGCGAAAGCAGTGGTGTTTGCAGGAAGAGCAAAACCACCTGTGGTGAGAGGACCCCTGGGTGCTCCTGCTGTGCCTGTGACAGCAGATGGTGCCACAGGGGTGGCACGAGGGGGATGGAGGGGTCCAGGTGGGTGCCAAGGCGCTGTGGCATCCCAGCAGTGAGGTTTCCTGGCAGCCACCCCTGACAGGCTGTGTCTTGCAGAGGATCCGAGCCACGGTGAACAGCCAGGAGCAGAAGAGGCTGCTGATGGATCTGGATATCTCCATGAGGACAGTGGATTGTCCCTTCACTGTCACCTTCTACGGGGCACTCTTCCGAGAGGTGAGGCTTCTGGGATTTCCCCTTCTCACAGCTCCTACTCCTGGATTCCCTCCAAGTGCCAGGGGTTTAATCTCCATCTGGACATGGAGATTTTCTCCATCCTGGACTAAGGATGTGTCACTTACTGTGGGGACAGCCACCAGCTCACAGCCTGCTCCCACAGGGGTCACACTGCCCTGGCTTGATGTGCTGCACGTGGAGGAAAACTGGAGATCCTGAAAAGCAGGATTTATTGAAGGGCTTTAAGCACAGCTCTGCAGAGCTGAACTTTTCCTGGCTGGGCATTGGGAGCCTCAGTTCTGATAACTTTCTGGGCTCCTAAATCACCAGGGCTCTGCTTTGGGAAGAATACGCCCTAAATGGTAGGGAATGTGAGCAGCACTTAATTCCAGAGCAGGGAAAAGAAAGCCCAGTACAGCTTTGCTGAATGAGTTTTAAAAAACAGGGAAGTGCCAGACAGGCCAGTGAAGGGCAAGGGCCAGAGGGAAAGGAAAGGAAAGGAAAGGAAAGGAAAGGAAAGGAAAGGAAAGGAAAGGAAAGGAGAAAGGAAAGGAAAGGGGAAAGGAAAGGGGAAAGGAAAGGGGAAAGGAAAGGAAAGGAAAGGAAAATGGAAAGGAAAATGGAAAGGAAAAAGGAAAGGAAAAAGGAAAGGAAAGGATGCTTTCTTCCAATATCTGGATATCTGCTTGCTCCATTCTCCAGGGAGATGTGTGGATTTGCATGGAGCTGATGGATACCTCACTGGACAAATTCTACAAACATGTCATTGACAAAGGCCTGACGATTCCCGAGGACATCCTGGGGAAAATCGCAGTCTCTGTGAGTATCAGGCTGAGGAGGAGAGGGAAAAGGGGATTCTCTTCTAAGCCAAGTCCTTCATCACCCAGGCCACTGCTGTGTTTGCAGCAGGAAGAGCTGGTCCATGTGCCAGCCCAGGTGGACATTCCCAGTTGGCCTCACATATCTGATCTGATGGTATTTATAAGCCATAAATTACCCCAAATGTGTACATCCACCATGCATCCATCAATCATCCATCCATCCATCCATCCATCATCCATCCATCATCCATCCATCATCCATCCTTCCATCCAACTATCCATCCACATGATGAAGGGTGAGATGTGTCCTGCAGCTCCTTTCCCTTCTCATCAGGGTCCTGGAAGATCCCTGGGAAGCCACCAACATCTCATGCTGCTGGGAGGGTGCAGGACTCGTGGGGGATGTGGTTTCCTTCCCTCCAGGCAGGTCTGGGGGTCAAGCCAGATATCATTTCCTCCTCCTCGTGGTGCTGCCAGCTGTGATTGACTCTGGATTTGTCGTTTCAGATTGTAAAAGCACTAGAACATCTCCACAGTAAGCTCTCCGTGATCCACCGAGGTGAGTGCCAGGCACGCACTGCCCTGCTCTCAGCCTGGCAAGGCTTCCCAAAACACCCGAGATAAAGTGGGCCTTGGGCAGCAAAAATACTCCCCAGCATCTCATGACTTGCAGCAGAACCCAGTCAGAGGAAGTGGTTGCTGGTTTGCTCCTTAAGATCTGCCTGCTGCTCCCAGTGTTGCCCTGAGGTGGAGGAGGAAGGGCTGGCAGAGAAAGGGCTGTTTTCCCCTAAACCCATGGTCTGCTTCATCACCTGTGTGAAATTCAGCCAGGCTTTCCCATCTGACCTTGGTGAGCTTTGGAGCAGCTTTGCCAAGGTTTCTCCAGCTCACAGCTCCGTGCTGATGTTCAGAGAGAGGGATTTCCCTGCCAGCCTCGTCCCTGTGCGCTGATCAGCCACCCTCATCCCCTGAGCAGCAGTGGAGCAGAACAGTTTGACACCTAAACCAGCCTCAAATGAAATCATAAATTCCCTCTGTAAACCCTCCTGTTTTCCCCTCTGGAGCATCTCAAAGCTGCCGTGAGCACACTTAGAGAGAAACAAATTGCAATTGCTGCTTGACGCCTTTATTTTTAAAGGGTCATTTTCAATTTGTCGTGAGGAGGAAAGAGCTCTCCCTGGAGTGTCTGGGAAGCAGTAGAGTTCAGCTGGAGCAGGCACTGCTCTGGGTACACCCTGCCTTGCCTGTGGGTTCAGTTTCTGCCTTCTGTATCACATACAGGAGGTGGAAAGCCCTGCTTGGCTGCTGGATTTCTGTGTACTTGTTTGATTTCCACTGAAAATCATCTTATTTCAGCGTGGTAACAGATGGGTGAGGATTTTGGATACCTGAGGCTTTTGATTGCAGAATGCTGATTAGAGAGCAGATGTTAACGAGCTGTAAACCCACAGTTCTGATAAGCAGGACTCAAACACAGCTTCTGGCCTCCTTCGAGGGGTGGTTCAGCTCTTCTATTTAATATTTTATCACATAGAGACAGAGAATCTTCTTGCAGAAGTGACCTGTTACTTCAGGGTGGCAGCAGGGAAAGGATTGCTCCCTTTGGAGAATCCTTGGGACTGCAGTGTCCCTTGTGCTGTGCTGAGATTCCATTTTGGGATTGACCTCCCAGAGCAATTGCCTGCTCTGCAGGGAAGCAGCTCCATCCTCTCCTGGATATCACATCCTGCCATCTTCGGGTGCCTGAATTCCCCTTTCTGCTGGGGGTTGTAGCTGCCCTGACGAGCCTGAGGCGAGTGTGAGCACAGCAGGGATTGTAAAGCAGTGAAGGGAAGCAGATAAATCTGGCAGTAATGGATAGATGAGACACTAGCCTGATTTCCATGGGCTGTGGAGCTCCCACTCTCCTGCTGCTGCTCACGCTGCCGTCAGCCTTCGGATCCTTCAGATCATTTCTGAGCCCTTGACCTTGTCTCAGCTTACTGCTCCCTCCTTTCCCTGCAGCCCTGTCAGCCTTTCCTGGCCCACATCCTTCCCCTGGGGGTTTTTCCGTTTGCTGCCATGATCCCAGACCCACGGACCTTTGCAGAGCTCCAGCCCCGTGCAGACACCCCGTGGAATTGCCCCCAGCCCTGCAGAGTGCCCGTTCCCCGAGCACTGGGATGTGATGGCATTGCCCAGAGTCACCTCCTGCTGCCCCAAATCAGAGAGGGGAGCGTGTGAGCGAAGGGACAGTGGCAGGACACATGACGGCCCCACGAGGCTGTCACCTGCGCGCAGCACAGCCGCAGCCAGCGCGTTTTTGGCACGCTGGAGCTCCAGCTCTGCGCAGACTCCTCGGGTGCCCTCTGCTGCTAGAACCCTCTGTGGCTTGGCCAGCGACCCCCACGTGGCAGTGACTGTGCTCTGTGTTCCTTCTTGCAGATGTAAAGCCCTCTAACGTGTTGATCAATACGCAGGGGCAGGTGAAAATGTGCGATTTTGGGATTAGCGGTTACCTCGTTGACTCGGTTGCTAAAACCATGGATGCAGGATGCAAACCCTACATGGCTGTAAGTTGAGAAGCTGCGTGGGGAGCAGCCAAAGGAACATGAGCCCGGGGGGAAGGCTCAGCCTCCGGGATCAGTCCTGGGGATCCGTTTGGGAAGGTGTAACCCTGAAGTTACGGGATTCAGTCCCCTTGGGAGGGGAGGCAGATCTCACGGCTCAGGTCACATCTCCTGGGCATGGCTTCCTGCTGCCCTGTCGCCTCCCTGTGACCTTGGGCAAGGCTCTGGAATTGCTCCCTCTTGCCTGTTTGCCATTTGTCTCGTGGGGACAAGAGTACTTAGTGTGGGGAGGAAAAACAGGGGTTTTTCCTGGGTGCCTTGGGCTCCTCCTGGAAGCTGCTGTTCAGGATTCACCCTGTGTGGAGCAGGGTGAAAACAGTCCTGGAGAACCAAGGCTTGTCACCCCTTTGTGCCAGCTGTGCCAGGTCAGCTCCACCAGCCCCTGGTGCAGGTGCCACCTGCTTGTGGTGAGCCCTTCCACTGCTGAGGATGGCCAACCAGCTGGGCTCAGCACAGCCAGAGAGCAAGGTGCTGCTGTGGGCTCCTGGCTGCCACCCTGACAGAGCCACCCTGGCTGTGGGCAGGGCACTGGGGCTGTCCCTGCTCCTCATCCCCCTCTGTCTCCGTTCACAGCCCGAGAGAATCAACCCGGAGCTGAACCAGAAGGGATACAGCGTCAAGTCTGACATCTGGAGCCTGGGCATCACCATGGTAGGGTGACCTGGGGGCTGGCAGGGCAGCCAGGAGGGCTCAGTGGTGCTGGGGACACTGGTTCCCTGGCAAGGTGGGAAGGGGAGTAACTCAGGAGGGGACAGGGAATGTGGCACGGGGCAGAAGGGAGGGAGGAGGAAGCTGCTTTGTCAGCTCCTCATGGGCTGTGGAGGCTGCAGCTGCCGGGAGATGGCAGCATGGGCTAAGGCACAGGAGCAGGTTGGGTTCCCGGCACAGAAACGTCCTCCCTGCACTCAGCCATTCGCAGAGGGAATGGGAGCATCTCACACACAGTGTTCGGGGGAATCCATCTGCTCCCAGAGCCCTTTCACAGCGCTGTGCAGCACGGGGTGGTTTAAACGTCCCACCTTTGCCAGGAGATGTGTGACCTGGGGGTAGTGGGGGTTGGAATGTGGAGCTGTCTGGGTCTCCCGCAGCCTGTCCTGATTGCTGGAGGAGGATGAACAATATGGTGTGGCCAGGTGGGGTGAGGAAATCATAGAAACCCAGAATGGTTTGGGTTGGAAGGGACCTTAAAAGCCCATCCAGTGCCACCCCTGCCATGGCATGGACATCTTCCACTATCCCAGGCTGCTCCAAGCCCTGTCCAGCCTGGCCTTGGACAATTCCAGACATCCGGGGGCAGCCACAGCTCCTCTGGGCAGCTGTGCCAGAGCCTCCCCACCCTCACAGGGAACAATTCCTTCTAACTTCTAATCTATATCACTCCTCTTTTAATTTAAAACCAATCCCCATTGTTCTCTCACCGTTTGCCTGTGTAAAAAATCGCTCTCCCTCCTTTCTTCAAGCCTCCTTTACACACTCCAAGATCTCCTTGGAATGTTCCTATCTCCAGGCAGAACAACCCCATTTGTGTAGACCCTACAAAAACACACCCCTGGGTGGGGGAATCCCAAATCCGTGGGGCAGGCAGGCTGTGGGGTGTCCACCCCAAAAACCACTGAGGTGTGGGCTCTGTGTCCCCAGATCGAGCTGGCCATCCTGCGCTTTCCCTACGACTCGTGGGGCACACCTTTCCAGCAGCTCAAGCAGGTGGTGGAGGAGCCATCGCCGCAGCTCCCGGCGGAGAAGTTCTCAGCGGAGTTCGTCGACTTTACCTCGCAATGGTAAAATCCCCTCTTTCCCTCGCTCACCTTTGCCGTACCGGTGCCTGAGCAGGGTGAGCTCGCCTGCCCTCGCCACAGCTCCCTGCGGCTCCCCTGGAAGCTGCTGGCCAGCAGGGCTGGGTTTTGCGGGCTCTGCGGTGCCGCCCAGGTTGGCAGGTGCCCGCTGGGTGGGCGTGGTGGCCAAGAGGGGACAGCAGATGGACAAGGAGAGAAATGTGAGATTGCTCCCGAGCTGCCAGCGCCGCAGCCACAGCCCGAGCGGCTCTGCCAGGACCAGAGGGGATTATCAGCTGCTCCTGCCCAAGGACTCGCAGTACCCACGCTCACATTCCCCAGAGTCTTGCTCAAACATGTTTCCATGTCTCTGGGGTCCAGCTGCTCGTCTGACCCACGCTGGGGAATACCTGCCGTGCCCACTGTGCCCCGGGGCTGGGAGAGGTGGGGGCTGCCTTGGAAAAACCCTCTCATGAGATGCTCCCCATTTTTGCAAGGCCCACGCAGAGGTTTTGGAGGTTTTGTTCCTCCAAACTGCGCTGCTGGCTCTGTTATTTCCTAGCTGCCTGCTTGTGCCAGGCAGGCTGTTCCTCCCCGAGGGATTTGCTCTTCCAAGCCGCATGTCTTGCAGGCTGTGGCTGCTTTAGGAGTTACATCCACAGCCACTTTGGGGAGCACCTGGTGATTCCTGTCTTTGCAAATCCTCTCCTCCAGGGTCACTGAAGATCCCTCACTGCCAGTGCAGTGGCATGGACTTGGAATGGTGAACTTTGCACCAGTTTTGAGTTGTTGGGGTCTGGGATCTCTTCTGGCACCAAAGCAGCTCACATCCACTCTGTGTTGAGCCTGACTTAGCTCTGTGTCTCATCCATCTGTGGGACAGTGAATTCTCATCACCTGTAGCCCCTTCAGGAAGGGTCCTGGGATATCTGAGTCAGGATCAGATCCTAATATGACTCTTCATTCCTGAAAATTCACATTGATTTCAGTAACTTACCACCAGGTTTCCTGGCATTAATAACCCGGGAATGAGGTTTTTTTTTTGCCGAGGGTCTAAATTAAGAGAGTTACACCAAATCTGGACACAGCTAACCTTCAAATCCACCTTGTCATCTTGGCTGGGGCTGCTGCCTTGCTGGGAGGATGTGACACATCCCCTACCTTCACTCCAGCAATATTGGCACGTATCAGCCCCGGGTTCCTCTGTTCATTCACAACATGACACTGAACACGAGCCCTTTACACACAGCGAGCAGGAAATATCTATTCAGTGTGTGTCCTCTGCTTCCTCTGGGCTCCAGCAAATTCCAGCAGAGGTTCTCACTTTTGTTTTGCTCAGTGTGACACCTTTTCCCCGCCACCGCCGCGTACGTGTGCGAAGATCTTTTCAAGTTGCTCCAAGTGTCTTTCCCCTAAATACACTGCCAGGAAGTGAGTAGAGATTACGTCCTGTCTTTTAAAAGCTATTTTCTGCTGGAGGGAAACCAAAATAACTTCCAGCTACAACCCTCCAGGGCCATCTGTTGTAGGAGAGGAGAAAAAAAGGATGTCCCATGGAACCGTCCCCGCTGATAGCAGCACGGTGATAAACAAACAGTTGTACACGTGCTCTGCAGCCACTCAGGCTCTGCTCCCAGGCACAGCTCGAGGCTGAAGCCATGCCCTGAGTCACTGGTGTGTTGGAGAGCACCCAAACTCCCAGTTCACCTGACCCCCAGCAACAGGCAGCTTTTGAAGTGGTGGTTTTGGTGTCTCCACATCTCTTGGTTGCCCTCAAGCTCTTGTGCCCAGCACTGTTCATGTTGGCTCCCAGCATCCTCAAGGCCTAAGCTGTTTGCTCAGCTTGGATGAGTAGCTGAACTTACTCTACAGAATCTTTAAACCTGGCTTTCGTCATGGTATGATTTTATGGCCTTGCTGAAATTGCAGACAGAATCTAAATTCTAATTTTTTCTCTTTCTTTTTTCCCGTTAAAGCTTGAAGAAGAATTCCAAAGAACGGCCAACATACCCAGAGCTTATGGTGAGTGTGGCTGCATTGAGCAGTGTGTTGGTTCAGAGCTCAAATGGGTTGCAATGGGGTGCTGAAGGCAGAGATTTCAATAGGGATGCTGATTTGGGGTGCTTAGCTTCTCTATTTTCATAGCAGATGGGAGAATTGTGACACTTCAGCGTCCTGGGAGGGTGACTGCAAATCAAGAGATGCTCTTTGAAATCTCAGCCAGGTGCTTTTCCAGTCAGATCAAGGGAGAAAATACATGTTAAAGCAGGTAACAGATTTGTTAATGGACAGGAATGAGGCTGTGAAGAACCAGTTAGTGAGGCTAAAATCCTCTTCCTGCCTTTGTGTGATGAATTCAGACACCTCAGTGCCACAGATGCCCCACAAGAGCTGCAGGAGCCCAGCGGCCTTGGAGAGGAGACTTTTTGGACAGAGTAATTCCTGGATGTTGGGCACAGAGACGAGTCTGTGACTAATAATTCCTGTTATTGAATTTCATCTGCTGCCTGGAGACTGTTTACTGTGAGGGATAACTAAGGAAGAAGATGCCACTAAAGGCTGGTGACAGGGGAAATGCAGGGCACTGGTGTGTGCCCAGCCAGAGCTCTGGGCTGCAGCTGGCAAGAACAGAATTTTCTGCTTGGGCTGCACAGCTTTGTGGCCTCTCTCTCACTCCTGACTTTCTGCTATTGATCCTGGTGCTCCTAAAAGCTGGCAGAAAGCAGGAGAGCTCGGGAAGTTGGTGTTGCACTCCTGAAGGAATTAAGGAATTTAATCCCTTTTTACTTCTAAAAGCTTTCTGAAGGCAGGAGGATGCCTAAATTCATTATTTCTGAAGATCCTGACCCAAATGCTTGCTTGTCCCTCCATTCCCACCCCGTCTGGTCTCAGTGGCAAGATCACCTGGATTAAGGGTGGAAAACTGCAGGATTTCCCCAGGCAGGGTTATTCCCTACCCCACAATTTTTGGGATATGCTTTATGCCACCAGAGGGTCAGATCCATCACCATCTCACGCTGTCTGCTCAGAGGTGAGAAGCTGCCAGGGTTTAAGGTGCTTTTTAGCTGCAGGTGATGCTGGAAATCCATGACCCTGAGTTGTAAGCAGTGAATAATTCCTGTAGCATTTGATGTTGAGCCCTCTAATGCAATTAAACTATATATAGATCTGATTGACACACAGCTTGCCCCAAGACTGGTCTCAAACAAAGGGAGGCCTGAGATTTATGGCTTTTTTTTCCAACTTTTTAAATTTTTTTCTCTCGTATATTATTGAATAAATACAGCTATATATTTTAAGCAAATTTCTGAACTTTGCCAAATGGCCTTTTATCAAAAAAAGTTCACCGAAGCAGCTCCGTCTGCTGCAGCATTAATTCCCATTGGCAAGGGAGTGCATTTCTATTGAATTAGGCTCTTGGATCACCTCTGGAGTATCTCAATGCTGTGGTATTTTATGGCTGACATGGATGTTGGGAGGTCCTGTGGTTGAGGGTTGCTGTTTTGTTGGGGTTTTTTCCTCTCTCTTATGGCATTAAGTTGCGGTCCTGGATTGGACTTGTCATTTCGACCAAGACTGCTCCCTTGCTTTCCTGTGGAGTTGAGGTTTCTCATGGAAAATATGACTCTGTGCTATCTTGAGCATCAGGGAAACTGATAGGGGTGCTTAATTGCGTTTAAAAAGCCACTTCCCCAGGTGAAGCGGAGTGTGAAACTGCTGCAGGGTTGGTGGTCCTGGCATGGGGGGCTCTGGGGACACTGCTGCCACCCCTGCCACAGCTGGGGGGCTTCCAGGCTGTGGGAACTCTGCTCGGGGTATCACTTCACTGGGATGGGACAGCAGGGACACCAGACTGGGATAAGAACTAGACAGGCCACGGGGTCACCTCGGAGTTATCCAGGACACTTCATCTCCTGTGACTGTCTGACCTAGGCAGACCTTCAGTTTTGCCTGGAGCTTTGCCTCAACCCATTTCAGCCCTGTTTCCCACATAATTGTGCTTCCTTTTCCTTACTGCTGTGCCTTTGGATCGCTTCCCAGCCACTCCGAGCGGCCTCATCTCATTCCCTGGGTGACTTTCCACTCAAGCCCACCTTGAAAAGTCTTTTCTTTGCACTTCTTCTCACTTGGCCACTGCCATACAAGATCATTGAAACAGCCAGTGCTGTTTCAATGGTGAGAGACTGAGGTGAGGGGCAGCTTGGAAAAACCCTGGAAACCCCAAATTGTCTTTGAAAATCTGGCCTGAAATGAGAGCTGGGAATCAAACCCAACTCCCCCAGCCTTGTACAGAGCAGAGATCACTGTGAGTCCTGCAGGGCCCTGGCTGCCTTTTGGTTCTCTCTGATACCCTGCATACAAATAAATCCAATTATCTGCTAGGAGAGTGGATATCAGACAGTTTTGGGGTTTTCAGGTGGGATCTCAGCTTGGTGTTGCAGCCCCCAGCCCAAGTGAATTGCTGGTGGTGATGGGGAGGAGCTTTTGTTGCTGTCAGGGTGGATTTGGTTGTGTTTTTCCTCCTCACACGTATTTTTCCATTCGAGCTGAACTGCAGGCAGGATTTTCTGGCAGGATGTCTCCCCATGTCGGTCAGGATGGAGCAGTTAAGCACACAAGTGTGGATGGTTTTCCAGTTGGGATGGTTTCCCTGTGAGGTGGTTGGGGTGAAGGAGCCACTCCTGCTGCGAGGAGGGGCAGTTCAGGGAAGAAATGAGCCTCACGAGTCAGCAGAGGGTAAATGCACAGCTCGAGCAGGAAGCTGAGGGAAAACCCACTGCAGTCAGCCTTCCTGCAAGGTTTTCCCTGCTGCAGCTGGAGCTGGAGCGTGTGGGATGTGTTATGGGGTGTGTTATGGGGTTTGTTATGGGGTGTGTTATGAGGAAATTTTTTTTGAAAGAGTGAAAGCCTCCCTTTGCCTCCAGAGCAGCCCAGATAGCCCTCCGGGCAGAGCAGGATTTAGGGACGATCCAGGAGGACATCACAGCTCCGTGGAGTGGCCCTTGGGCTCCCAACTTGCCCCCCATAAAATATTACCATGCTAACAACAAAACCTCCTTCACTGTCTAGAGGATTGCCTGAAAAGCTTTTTGCTCCAACCCTCAGCGGGGTGAATAATAAACTTGCCTGTGTTTTTCTCTCTCCCCTTTCCCAGCAACATCCTTTCTTCACCCTGCACGAATCCAAAGAGACAGACGTCGCCTCTTTTGTCAAGCTCATCCTGGGAGACTGAGAACTGGACTTGTGAAAGAATTGCCCTTCAGTGGACTGGTGGGTGCAGGGAGGGGCGCGTGGCAGGAGCTGTCATGGGAGCACCAACGGAGAGTCGCCGTGTTTTGTTTTGTTTTGTTTTTACGCTGAGAAACCCCCGCCTCGCCCGAGTTTTTTTAAAGGGTTCTTTGGTATCCATAGTGACATAGAACGAGCTGGTTAGTGGAATGAATTTTAATAAGGTTGGTAACCTTAAAACAAAAACAAAACAACGACAACAACAACAACAAAAATTTTTTTTGAAAGAGTGATTTACATATTTAATGACAGTCGAAGTTCCTCTTCCTAACTTGCTCCTCATCCCCCTTCCCTTCCCCTTGAACCAGAATTTGCTTTGTCATGGTAATAGGTGCTATGGTAGTCATGAAGTTGTATGTAGATTTATATTTTGTCCCTTCCATTATTTTAATATTTATGTTAAGTGCTTGATGGAATAGATTTCTGTTCTATATGAGGATGAGTGAGTGGTGACGATGATGATGATGATGATGATGCAAATTGAGGCCACAGCAAGCAGCACTCGTAGGGCTTTGCTGGGGAAAAGGTGTCCGAGGAGAGGAGAGAGAAGAGGAGAAGTGTCTGTTGTGGAATCTATTTGATGTGCATCATAAAAGGAATTGAGAAGCAAGGCTTGCTGCTCAGCTGCTCGAGCTGCCCTGGCAGTGTCAGGGAGGTGTCCCTGGTGTCCCCTGTGGTCACCTCCTCTCCGGACACCACGCTGCAGCCTCCAGCTGGGACAGCCCTGTCCTGCTGCCCCGCTCTGCCGGGGAGGGCTGGGGCAGTGTGAGGGACAGCAGCCCCGAGGGAAGGAGGCTGTCAGAGGAGTTGCACAAACGTGAGGAGGAGGCTGCCCTGCTCAGTGCCCACCTGCCCAGCAGCATTGCAGTGCCCGAGGCTCCCTTGGGCTGGGGATGAGCTGCTTTGGGCCTCAAAGAGAGTTCCTGTCTCCTCGGGATGAGGCAGGATCAGCGGGTCACAGGATCAGTGTCACAGGATCAGTGTCACAGGATCAGAGTGTCACAGGATCAGAGTGTCACAGGATCAGAGTGTCACAGCATCACAGGCATGGCACCTGTGAAAAACGGGACGGTTCAGTGATGGTTTCCAGGGCTTGTGGCACTGCACTGGCAGCAATCCCTCCGTGCTTGCCCACAGTTTGGGAGTGCCAGCACTGCCAGGAGCCCATGCTGGCACGTGGGTTGGGCTGTGTCCAGCTCCAGCTCTGCCGTGGGCTGCAGGAGGGAGCTGCAGCCTGGGGAGCCTCAGGGACAGCACAGCCCACCCTGAGCAGGTCAGTGCTGCTGGCCAGGTCCTTGGGGACGAGCCGCAAGCCAGGGGCAGCAGAAGGGCATGCTGAGGTGGGAGAGGCTGGAGATCACCTGCCCTGGGGTCCCAGGTCGCTGTGTGGAGCAGGGGGCACTGTGCCCTGCGAGTGTGGCTGAGCCACATCCCTGCTGCTTGGAGCCACTGCTGCCCAGCTGGCTGGCCTGGCCATGGGCTCCTTCACCTTTACCCGTGGCTCCTGCCTTCCCCAGCCCTGCAGAGGCTCCTGCCTGTGCATTCCAGCTGCCCTGCAGGCTGCACAAGTGCCTCATGCCCCTGCAGGCGCTTCCTGTCCCCACGGTGGCTTCAGCACAGATCCTGACAGAAACACGCCTTGCTCTGTGCTGTTGAACTCG
Organism: Grantiella picta; assembly: GCA_013397955.1. Taxonomy (NCBI): domain Eukaryota; kingdom Metazoa; phylum Chordata; class Aves; order Passeriformes; family Meliphagidae; genus Grantiella; species Grantiella picta. Next base: position 224,436 of record VZRM01003451.1, read on the forward strand.
TGCAGGATGTCAATCCTCCTTGCTCTGCAGTACTGCATTTGTACAGAATGTCATTCCACCTTGCTCTGCCATACTGAACTCGTGCAGAATGTCATTCCACCGCGCTGTGCCCGTTTGGCGGCTCCAGGCACTGCTGGTGTGGGTTGGAACAGTCTGAGTGGATTCTGGGAAGCGATCCCGTGGAAGGGCTGGTGGGGAGGGCAGTGCTGGGAGCAGGGCTGTGCAGTGGTGGCACCTGCAGGGCTGGGGACACGCCAACACTTGGAAGAGGCGCACAAAGACACCGCCAGTGCCTGGGCTGCCTGGCACTGCCACCACAGGGCTGGCTGGGAACCCCGGGATGGGGCAGCTCTGCCCTGGGGTGACAGGGACAGAGCCAGGAGAGCATTCCTGCTGGGATTTAGGGCAGGGGGCTCAGAGGGGGCTTGCAGGAGTCAGGGTGGCATTCACGGCTGGTGCAGGCTTTGGGGAGGAGGTTCCCTTTCCTCAGCGCAGCCCTCGGTGGAGGATCAGCTCCACATCCCACTCTGTGCCGAGGGGAACCTTTCAAGGTTACATTTTGTGGCGGATGAAACACGAGGATGTTTTACTTCACAGCGTAGTTTTCAGAGGCCTCGCATGGCTCATGATCTGCCCTCTCATATTCCATGGGGTGTGTGTGTGTGTTTTCTCTCTCTCACTTTCTCAGAGTCACTGAGGCTGTTTTGATTGATTGTCCTCAGCTGCAGCTGAAAGTCCAGCCAGCCACTTTATAGACTTGGTTCCAGCATCAATTCTCGCTTTGAAAAACATGACATTTAAAACCACCCTTTGGTTTTCCTACATATGGATCTGATGCTTTTGTTAAAGATTGTTTTTGCTGCTTTTCCCCTGGAATATAAGTCTCGTTTGGACACCACATCTCCTTGACCTCAGAGCACCTTTATTTCAGTGCCATTGTAATTGACAGGTCGAATTTATGAGATACTGTCAAAAGTTCAGTATTAATAGCAGATATTAATGTCACCAGCGTTTTCCAATAGAAAATAAATGGCAGTGTTGTCTGCAGCTAGTAACCCTCTAAAAGGATTCCTCCATGCCTCCACACAGGGTTTGCTTTTATGCTTTCTGCTCTCGCAGTGCTTGGGCTGTGTAATCCCTTCGTTTTAATGCCGTTACAATGGGGCACTCGACAAATCACTTCCCTGCTCCTTCTCCCTGGCTTTGTTCCTTTCAAAGTCGGTTGTGTCAGCCCAGAATACATGTGGAGCTGTGTGAGCATGAGGATGGAGCGTGATGTGAGGGGAGCTGAGGCAGGCAGGGCTCTGGGGCTGTCCCTGCGTCCCTCGTGGCACCTGGGGACACAGAGCTTGGCCTGACCCAGGAGTTTCCTAGAGAGAAGCCTGAGCTTGGTGGCCTCGGCTCAGGGAGGAGAGCCAGAGATTCCTGTGTGCTTCAAAGCCCTGCAGACCTGCTGGGCTGCAAGATCAAAGTCAGGCTCTTCTCTCTGCCGTTTGATTGCGACCTCTGTGAAGATAAAAAAAGCCTTTGGTCGCTGCTCAGATCTTTGCTTGGCCAGAATGTGAGCACAGCCTTGCCTGGGACAGACACAGCTTCTGGGACTTCAAACCTTTCCTGGCAGCCTTGCTCCCTGTGCAGCCAGGGTGTTGGAGGTGTTCTTCACAAAGGTTTTTCGTGTTCATAGGGCAGTGGGCAGTGTGGGGGATTGGCCTGGGCTGGGATTTTTAGAGCAGCAGGTCTCCAATGCCATCACCTTGAAAGAACTCTGAAAGCAGGGAGCAGAGAGAGAGCAAAGCTGCTGGGAGCTCAGCACTGAGCTCTGGCCCAGCTGTGGATGGATTTGCAGGGCAGGCAGAGCCTCTGCAGTGTGCCACAGGCTGTCAGGGTGCAGGGCAGAGGCACAGCCGTGCCCGGGGATCCCCAGGTGTGATGTGCATCCTCTTTCCCTACCATACATCTCCTGATGTTCCTACAACCTCCAGGATGCTGGAGGCCTGGTCATTGCTGGAGCTCTGAAGTGTCGCTGGCAGGAAAGCTGTTTTCTGGGTTCCCACTGGTCCCTTCAGTCTGAAAGAGGAGCTGGAGGGCATGTTCTGGTTGCTGTTTTTAAACACCAGCTTCATGCTGCTCACTGGGTGCAATGCCCATCTTCCCTGGAGCTTTTCCAGGCGTACAAACCTTGACACAGATATCTCTGTACTGTATTTCTGTGTTTTCCCTGACTGCTGTTGAGTTTCCTGGTGACAGAGAGGCAGCTCTGGAACATCATTTCTGGAGGCAGGTGTGTGATGGAGGAGGAGTTAGTGTGTTGCTACTTGGAAAAAGCTCTAAAAAAACCTCTGCAATTGATCTTCTGTTGTTTTGTTGCTCTGTTGCTCTGTTGTTCAAGAGAGGCTGGTGGCAAGAGCCTGCCAGGGGCTGAGGGCAGAGCCCAGTGTGCACAGCCTCACCTGGGATTTCTCCCTTTTTTTGAGAGATTTTTGAGAGATTTCTCACTGCCAGCCCAGTGTGTATCTGCAAATTTCCCCTCTGTCCTGCACGTTTTGGGAGAGGAAATCCTGCTTGGTCAACACAGCATTGCTTTAGTGGCTGATCTGGTGGAGGTCAGGCAAGATTCCCACCTGTCCCGTGTTTGATAGACTTCTTTTTGGTTAAGAACAACCCCCAAACTCCTCTCTCAGAAAAGCCAGCCAAGATGCTCTTTTTTTTTTCCCCTCTTCCATCTTGTTCCTCTCAGAGGAACTCTCAGAGCCTGTCTTGGTGCTTTCACTCTTTCACATGCCAAAGATTGCTCCATCCCTCTTAGCTCCACTCCTGCCAAACCAGATCTTCTAGCCTCACCTCAAAAATCATCCACTTCCCCACTCCTTGGGGTTCCTTTTGTTGCTGTTGCTTTTTCATTGAATTTCCTCGTGTTTATTGACGTGTCTATTGTTGAGCTTCCTGGACACATGCAGCTCTCTTTTTGGGATACAGGGAAAGACAAATAGTTGCCTTCATTTCTGTGCCCCTGCTGTTGGGGAAACACTGTCAGTGCTGTGATTCCTACAGATGGGATGGTCTCATTCAGAGCTGGGCTCATGCAGGGTGTAAACTGGCATTGCTCCATTGGCTCAGCTGGAATAAAGCCAGTTTTGTCCAGCTGAGAATCTGTCCTTAATGTCTAAACAGTTATTACACACTAATAAAGATTAATGACTGCAAATCCCCACGGGTTATGCATAAAATGGCAAGTTTTGCTCATTAATCTTTATTGCCACGTTATGGGTGTTGATTTGAGAGGAGTCTCTGCTCTGGACATGCAGTGAGGAGGTGGAGGCTGAGCCTGGGGGATGAAGGGTGGACAGAACACAGCAGATGTCCACAAGTTTTACACTCTGTCCTCCCCCCAGCTCCTTGTTTCCTTGAAAGCCCTTAACCAGCAGCAGAGGATGAATCCCAGAGCTTTGTCTGCTCCTCTGGCCTCTGCCTGGGCTATAAAATCCAGATTGTTCCTGGTGAGAAGGGATCAGATCTCCTCATTAATATTTCAGCTCAGCCTTCACTGGGGCAGATGGGGAAGATGGAGTTTGCCCTGTGCTCTGCAGAGCTGGGAGATGCTCCCCTGGACTGTGGCTGGAGGAGTGGCAGCTCTGTTGAAAGGTTGGAAGGACTCTGCTCTTTCACACAATCCCCACTCCATAAAAACAGTGGATTTTGTCAATAAATAGGGCCAGGAAAAGCTGCATCTCAGCTTTGGGGTGTTTGCAGGTGCATGAACACAGCCAGGAGCTGGTGGTGCAGTGCTGCAGGCACAAAGATCCTTTGCTGTTGAAATGAAGAGAACTCCCAGAGTGCAGGAAACTTTCAGGATGCATTTAGTGGCGTGGGGACAAAGGGAGTCCTGTGACAGGCAGCTGGTGTCAGTCCCCTCTGCCAGGGAGGCTCTGGAGCAGAGAGAGGCCCAGATCTGTGGGCACTTCCTGCAAGAGGAGCAAAACCTAAATCCCAGAAATCCCCACAAAAAGCATGTGAGTGACGCAGGGCAGGTTGGTTCAGCATGGCCTCAAATGCATCGCTGCTCAAACGGTGGGAAAAGCCTCAGAGAGGCTCTGGAGCTGAGAGAAGAGGGGAAACATTTTCAGGTGGTCTCTAAGCAGCTGGAAATACTCAATTTCCAGTCTGGCAGGAGGAAGGAATTCCCAGGAGCCCTCCAGTGCCATCCCACTGGGAGCAGCTGGGCTGCAGGGTGTTTGTGACGTGGCTCCTTTAGGGCACCCCTGGGCTGCTGGAGAGCTCCTGCCATCCCTTAAAAATCACCTTTTTATTTCAATATCTGGGATTTTACCAGCAGCCTTTTTTCCAGGCAGAAAGGGGAAGGAGCCTCATGCGGTGTCCAGCTTTGGGACAGAAAGGAGCTGTCTGTGCTCCCAAATTCCACAGCCAGGCTGCAGCAAGGGCCACAATCCCTTTCTGCAGAGGCTCCTGGGTTTCTCTGCAGGATGGGGAGATCATCCAGCAGCCGTGAGGTTCTGTGGGGATAAACCGGGAAAAGCTTGGAAGAGCCTGAGACGCGCTGGAAGTGGAGATGGAAATCTCAAAAGCTCAGACGTCTTCCGGCGATTTCCAAAGCTATCTGGTTTTAGCCAGACCTGAAAACCCTTCCTAGAAGTTTTATTGCAGGCTGGTTTGAGCTGCTACTTTCGCTTTTGGGCTTAGCTAAATCCAGGAAACGCGGAATGGTGTAATTTTTGAAGAAAGACTAAACCACACCCCAAAGTATTCCTGACCCGATCAGCAAAGCTGCTGTTTGGTTTATCTTCCAGGAATAATTCAGGCCGGCTCAGGGTTTAATCCAGTCTGGTTTTGCCCCTAGATAATGATTCTTTTTGAGCAAATAAAAGAGAGCAGACCGTGGCCTTTCTGAAAGGCTGTGACCCATCATGCACCAAACCATTGCAGGAGGAGGATGGAGAGTGAGAAGGACCAAAGTCTGGTGGCTGGAAGAGCAGCTTGGAGTATCCATGACCTCCAAAAACTCACCCAGACCCAGTTTCCCCGGGAATTGTGTGATGGAGGTGTTGGGATTTGCCACAGCTCGGGGTTTTTCCCTCTGGGAGAGAACATTCAGCCATCTCAGTGTCCCAGAACACCCAAATGCCGTCAGCATTCCCAGCTGGGCTTTTTTCAGGATGGATACTGTGAAAAGTCAGGAAGGGCCAGGTGTCCTTGATTTGCGCAGCCAGAGTGAGGAGATGTGAATTAAGTGCCTCAGAAGAGCTAAAAAACGTGTTTTTTAAGAGAAATCCCAGTCTCTGTCAGGGCAAATTTGCCAGGGGCAAATTTTCCCCAATCCAGGTACAGCTGCAGAGCTCTCCATGCAGATTTAGCCAAAATTTAGCCCTGAGTCCTGCAGAAACACCTCCAGCATGGACTGTGCCTGCTGGGGGCTTCTGGCAGCTTGGGGCTCCAAATACAACATCCCCAACCCCAGGATTTGGCTGCAAATATTCCCTTTAAATATTCCCTTTTAAAATATTTAAATAATCCCTTTAAAATCGAAGTGTGAAGTGAATTTTCAGGGCTCCAGCTCCGTTTTTATTTTGGTGAATGGAGTGGTTTGTGCTTGGTGAGAGCTGTCCCCGTGCCAGGGGCTGCTGCAAATAGTCCCAACATACAAAAGAGTTGGAATTCTGCAGTTTTTAATAGCAATACAACGAGGGGAAGCTGCTAAATGTAGCTTCTTGTGAGCTGGAAATGTGTTGGAGTAAAATTTGTCATTTCTCGTAGAAGGAGAAAAACAAAACCGTCTAAAATTGTCCAAAATTTTCAGTTTTAAGGAATTACAGTTTGACTGGCAAAGATCCATGTTTAGCATCAATAGATGGAATTTCTACGCTTTCTGTCTTAAGGTGTGAAATCTGCTTTTTCCTTAAGATGGTGGCAAATCTGTAATAAGGATATTTCTACATAATTTTGGCTAGGAAAAAAAAAACAAACCAGAACCCACCAAAATGTGAGGAAAAAATGGAAAAGTACCCAATTCCCAGTGGTCTGTGGTGTTGAGGAGAGCACAGGCAAAGCACCTGAACATGTTAGGGAGTTCAAGACTTTCCGACCTGCTGTAATTTAAGTCCTTATTTCCCTTCATTTTTAGGATTTTTTTTTTACAGTAACACCATTTATTTTGTAACTGTGAAAGTCTCTGCTTTTCCATCTGCGTGGAAGGCTGAGGATTCTTTCTCATGTTCTTATTATTTATTATTTATCCCTTTCTGGTACTATCCAAGGGGTGCTGAAGGTATCTCCCAACCTTTCCCTCGAGCCATATGGAATCCCTGTAGTATCTCCTAACAGCTGGGATGGCAGTAGACAGCTAATTATTGTTTTAAATTATCTTTAGAGCAATTCAAATGATTTTTTTTTCGTGTCCTGGTTTGCTCTAGAATTAGGGATGGGGATAAGGAATCTTTTTTTTTTTTAAAGATGGTATTTTTAAAAAAATTTTTCTTTTAACATCTTGGAGGCTTCTGAAGAAAACTGCTCACTTTTAAGGTTTTTAGCAGGGGAAACACGAGCTGGGTTTCTGTTGTTCCTTTGAGAGGGGATTGAGTAGCACCAGGGTTCAGTTGTGCTGATAAAATGCTCCGTGTCACATCATTGAAATCACCCAGAATTCTGAGAAAACAACTATTTTCCACCTGAAAATTAAAATCTGCTTGGTGACAAACTTGGTTTGTCCAAGGCAGGGTGGGGACAGCCAGGCAGCCCTGGCCAAGTGTCACCTGTGGGTTTGGAGGACACATGGATGGAGCAATTCCCGAGCAGCTGTGGGTGCTGAGGGAAATCCCTGAAGTGTGGGGGAGAATCAGGACTGGGAGCTCAGAACCCAATGGGTTTTGTTCTTTTCATTCTTGGTCTTTAATTCTTCGAATTCCCTTTCTCCTCTCTGAAAAGCTTCAAAAGCCTTTCTGATAAAGAATAATAGAATCACTGAGCCACGGAGTCACTGAGGGTGGAAAAGACCTCTCAGATCATCGAGTCCAACCCAAAACCCAGCACTGCCAAGGCCACCACTACCCCATGTCCCCAAGTGCCACATCCAGGCGTTTTTTCAGCCCCTGCAGGGACGGTGACTCAACCCCTTCCCTGGGCAGCCTGGCCGCTGTGGTGTTTCTGTTTTCAGGCAGCTTGCACTGCTTTTCTGGTTTGTTGTTTCTTCCCCCTGTGTATAAGAAACGTTGGGTAGCAGAATGTGGAATTGATTAGAAGTTCATAAAGCAGGGACCTCAGAAGGATGTGGGTATAAATGCTTTTCAGGCATCCGAGGTGAACTTTAAATGGAGCTTTGGCCCTCGTTCGCTTTCTGCTTTTCAAAAACCATTTATGAGAAAGTGGAGCTGTCAAAGCCATGCATGAACTTTGCCTTCTTGCAAATAACTTGTCTCGAAGTAAATTGTCCAAATGCACAAGAAACTTGTCTCGAAGTAAATCCAGTAGCTCTGCAGGGCTGGAATTATGAGCATTAGGGAGTGAGTGTGGTGTGTGTGTGTTGTGCTTGGGGGATGCAGGGAGAAACTCAACCATTTTGGAGATCGGGAAAAAAACACAATGCAAGTGCTTTTTTTTTTTTAAAAAAGGCAACGTGAAATATTTATTTCTTGGCAGAAGCACATCAGACCACATCTCCCATCCTTCTTTTAATCGCTTGGTGTTTGTTTGTGTTGTCTGAGGCTTTGCTGGCCTGTTTCCTCCCAGCTGTCACCTCACACAACCCCTGAGCAGGGGCAGCTCCAGCCCCTCAGCAGAGCCTCTGCGGGGCAGCCAGGGCAGCAAAGGCAGAGGTGCTGTTGGATTGAAGGCAGGACAGTGCAGTGGGGGTGATTTTCAATTTTTAGCCTCGTCGAGGAAACTCTTTCCATGTGAGGATCAAAAGCGCCGCATCCTAACGCAGGACCCCAAATCACAGCTTTGGGGAGGATTGGCCAGACAGAGCAGGCTTGGAGGGAGTTCTTGAAAGGAAAGGAGGTGCTGAGATCTTGGTGAGGTGGCAGTGCTGAGGAAGGTGGCTGTGAGCTCTGCACAGGGTTTGGAGCTGCCCTGTGCCGGGCTGGGCACTCTGAGCTACTGTTCCAGCCAGGTGCAGACACTGCTGAGTTCCATCAGTCAGTCGGACACTGCTGAGTTCCATCAGTCAGTCAGACACCGCTGAGTTCCATCACTCAGGTACTGCTGACTTCCCAGGGTTCTCCCTGTGCTCCAGAGCCCTTCTGTGCTCACCTGGCTGCCCACCTGAGCAGCAGCACAGCCCCTCCCTGTGGCTCCATCTCCATCTTCCCCCGTCTCAGTGCTGTTCTGGTGCTCTGCAGATGAGCAGTGGCAGGAGAGTGCCAGCAGGACCTTGTGTGTAATGCTTGAGAGGCTTTTACTCGATGTTGTTTTAATGAGGTGCTTTTAGGATCCATGTTGAACTGGTATTCTTTCACCCTCACTGCTGCAGATTGTTTCTCCCCACGCTCTCCACTTCAATCAGATCGGGAAAATACATTTGACTTGAAAAAGAAAACAAAAAAAAACCCCAAACCAACCCCAAACCCTGCTGACAGAATAAGTTAATCGTCTTTACCGCGCTTTGATTTTATTTCTCAGGATACCCAGAGGTTTTTCACTGCTGCTGACAGAGGGGACAGTACACCTTTTTGGAAACTTCAACCACTGTAACAGTTTTCCAGATGTGTGTGTGCGTGTGTGTGTGTAAGCCAGCGCTGTGTGTGCGTGTGTTCTGCTGAGTATCGTGTGCATCTCTGAAACGCTTCAAACAACTGCCTGGAAGTCAAAAACCAACCACCTCTTTCCAGTCATATGTTTGCCGTGACTTTTCATAACCACACTTGAAACTAGTGGTCTTGGATGGAAATATTCAAAGAGCAGGGCATCTTTATAGCAATGGTATGTCAGTCAAATTACGGAAAATGTACACAAGAATAAATAAATGAAATTTAAAAGGAGCGTTCTCTCAGCCTACCTGTGTTTCCCTCAGTGCTCTGAGTGGTGTCGGGACACACTTTGGGCTGCTTTTGCCATTCCTATGGGAGGTTTTCAGGGATCATCTTACTCCTAACAGCTTATCGAACGTTGCTGAAAACTCAGGAATGCTCAGGCTGCTCGACAGGGATAATTGTCAGCCCTGCTGCCGCTGGTTTTCCTCTGCTCTCCTCTCGGGCTGGCGGGAGCAGGCGCAGCCACATCCCGTCCAGCCCACATCAAAGGCTGCGCTGGAGGACGGCAGCAGCACTTCCTGCCCCCCACCCTCCCAAAAAGCAGCTTTTCCAGGGGCTGGAGGGGACACAGCCCCGTGCCCAGCGTGGCTCTGGGGTGCAGCTCTCTGGGCTGGGCTCTGCTGGGGTCAGAGGCTCAGCACCTCCTGGCAGGGTGGCACAAGGGGTTCAGTGCAGCTGTTGGGCTGCAGAACAGATGTGCAGCTCTGCTCTCTCTGCACAGGTCCTGCACCCAGCCCTGCGTTCCCTGCCAGCCGCACTGCTATCTGCAGTGAAACCATTCTTCAGAGGGTGACTCTCAGGCCGTGCTTTTGTCCAGGGTTCACCCTGAATTTATTTTCACCCTGAATTTATTGCCTGAGCCAAAGCGTTTGGAGTGGAGTGTGCTGGGCTGGGTCATGCTGAAACATGAATCGCTGCTTCCCTGCTCCTCGTGTAAATAAAGTTATCCTCCCATTTATATTAAAATTGCTGAAAACAATATCCCAGCTCCCTCTGCTGATCCTCCAGTCCCAGTCAAGGCAAAAGCACTGGCTGCAGAGCTGATGTGCTGCAGGATGAACTCCAGACAAGCAGACCAGTTAATGGAACAACTTGGAGGGGCACAGGTGAGGAATCAGTGTTTATCACCTGGAAAAAGCACAGAAGCTTGGGCTGAACGCTTTGGGAGTGCAGCAGGAATGTTACCCAGCAGTGGGAGTGCTGGTGATGCAGAGATTGCCATAAAAATGTCTGAAGGGAAGAGTTGCAAGAGGCACAGACCCATTTCTGAGAATCCTAAACCAAACAGCTGCTGCAGTTCTCCCAGCGCTGCCTGTGCGTGTGTGTTCTGTTTTAAAGGAAGAAATTAAGAGCCATACTTTTATTTTATCAAATCAAATTACCCCTGTATGCTCAGAATATTTATGCATCGGTGCTTTTTTTTTTTATTAGGGCTTTATCTCACTGTAATCAATTCCAAATACAAACCTATTTTTATCGCTGTAATGCAGCAGTAATTTATAAGATGTAGACGGAACGCACACGAGATGCCAAAAGCAATTTTATGGAGCCTCTTTTGTTGTCATCTACAATGCATCAGCTCTTGCCTTCAGCCTCCCATCAATTTTAAAAGCCCCAAGATGAAAAAAAAAATAAAAAGGAGCAAGTACAGCAAAGCGGCTGCCAAGGGCTGGAATAGCCTGAGATGCATGTGCACCTTTGGGATGGAGGTTGATTGAACACGGCACAATAATGAAAACCGGGCTGAGCTTTGTAATGCAATTATTTGGGCTGACGGAATGGCAGATCCTGTTCCCTCTGCCTCCCTTGCCTGTTTCATGTATGAAATTGTGAAGTCATCCCTGCATTATCCCGACTAACGCCGCGTGGAAGTGAGGAAAAGAGCAGGGAAAGCTCAGGTCCTCGTGGCTGAACAGAGCTGCCCTTCTTCACCTTTTTCCTCCTTATTTGAGAGCAGTAATACTGGCTTCCAAAATGCAAATATGCCAGATGAAGCATTCCAAACTCCCCATCCCCATTTTTTTCACTCCTTTGAGCAGCTGTCACCAAGCCCTGGTGGGGCTGCAGCAGGAGCACCCAGGGGTGTGATCGTGGTTGGGGTTCTTCAAGCCAGAGGAGGGTTAGGCGGGATTTTGGGAAGGAATTGTTCCCTGTGAGGGTTTGAGGCCCTGGCACAGGGTGCCCAGAGAAGCCCCTGGATCCCTGGCAGTGTCCAAGGCCAGGTTGGACAGGGCTTGGAACAACCTGGGACAGTGGAAATGTCCCTGGACTGGATGAGCTCAAAGACCCATCCCAACCTTTCAAACCATTCTGTGAGTCTGTAAATCTATGAAGATACTGCAAAGTTTTTGAAGAATACACTGCACTTCTAGAGATGATGCAGTGTGTTGATGTTAAAGACACAGATGTTTAATTCTGTTTCATTTACTTGCTGAATCCTACTAATAGACAAACTGGAAGTCCCTTCAGACTAAGAGCACATCCCATTTAATACCCAGTGATTGCATTTAAGGTCTGCATATAAATAGCTCTCTTTCAATAGGCTTCTCTTAACCACAGGTACCGAAAATAAATGGAGGAACATTTCAGAACGCTGACAAATTATTGATGGCAAACATCACCGAGCCACCTTTGTTGTTTGCCTTCCCCTTTCACATGGGAGGGCTTTTGGGAAATCACAATCAAAGCAGTCCCTCCTGGAGGAATCATTACTAAAGCATTCTGCATGCAGATTACTTCAGTTCTCAGCCCCGCGACTCTCGGCTGGGTCAGGAGAGGAAGGCCAAGGTTTGCTGATTGAGATCAGATGGCTGGTGGCGAGAAGGAATCTAGATGACTTAACTGGAGGGATTAAACTCAAGTCTTTTGGCTTCCACTTGGCTGTTTTATAAACTGCTCCGTCGGGCCGCGTTCCCCTCGGCGTGTGCGATGGGAGCTTGGGGTGGCTTGGGGCACCAGCCAGTCCCTCAGCTGGCAGGGCAGCCCTGCTGGCTGACAAAGCCAAACACAGGGCAAGTGGAAGCTAAAATTATCCCTGGAGCTCCAGCCCTTGCACCTCCAGCTGGGCTGGGCTGGGCTGGCAGAGCTCTGCAGCCCTGCTCTGGTTTGGTGGGTGATGCTCTGGGGTGGCATCCCCACAGCTCCAGCTGTTCTTCCCAGAGCTCCAGCCCTGTTTCCTGCCCTCCCCAGGGTCTCTGAGGTACCCAAACACAACCAAATCAAACAGCAGGGTGACAAACCAGCAGAGGGTTTTGCTGTTGGCAGTTCCCATCTGAAGCCTCACCCGCTGGATGGATCCCCACGGGAGCAGATGGAGCTTTCTCCTGTATCTCAGAGCCTAACCTTTAATTTTACAGCGCTGATTGAAACCAAGAGTGGAAATAAAAAGTCAGAGCTGCTCTGTTTTCCTTCCCCTCCCTTCCATTATCTTCTTTCTTTTCCATCCATCCTCGTTTCACATGCCTCTCGGATTGCGTCCCCCTGGTTTTCCAGTTATTTATTGACCCAGACCTAATTCCTTATTTCCAGAAATGTGTCACGAATCCTGCCTTTGAGTCATTTGCTTTTTGCTTTCCAGGCTCACCTCTTTGACCACGTTTTCCTGCAAAAGATAAGGGTATAGGGTTTGTGGAGTAATCTCAGCAGGACGCCTGGGTTTCATTCATGGATCTGTTGCCACTGGCTCACTGTGGAAAATTAGGAGAGTTATTTCACCTTTCAGTGCCTCACCTCGGTGTCACCATCTGTAAAACAAGGCTCATAATTGTTATCTCTTCCTCGCAGGAGAGCTGGGGAGCTTCGCTAATGACCATCTGCTAAATGTTCTCAGAGCCTCACATGAACATTTCTACTGAAGTGCAAATTATTATTAGAAACCAGGGATTGTTACTGGATTGATATCAAATCATTGTCGACAGCTTCTCTGCAGGGAAAACTTAGGCCCAGCCAACAAGAACAAGCTGCATGTTTTGAAGTTGTGCAGTTGATTATGTTGGCTTTCATCTTCTGGTAAGAGGATCCTCTGCCATCTGAACTCTCTGATCTCTGGGAACACAACTCATCCAATCAGTCTGGAGGAAAATAAACCTCCGCAGACAGAACCAGCAAGTATCCACCTGAGATCAGATGAAGATGGAAGATGTTAATTCATCCCCAGCCCCCCAGGCCTTAACCCTTGCAAAGCCAGAGCTTCTCTGGCCCGCCAGGCAGTGCTGAAGGGGAGCTCAGAACACCCAGGGCTCATCCCAGGGCTGCAGATGCTCCTGGGCTCGGTTATAATTGGAAACATGCAAATATTTGACGATGAAATTGGTGCCACCAAGGGCTCCTGGGGGCAGTCTGGGGGTCACGTGCTGATCTCGTGGTGGTGTTTGGAGATTCCAGGTGCCGGGACAGATTCCAGCTGTGGCTCCTTCCCAGCTGTGGGGGTTTAACCCCAGCTCCAGCAGCTCCACAGAGAACCAGAGGGGTAAAAGTGAGAGAATTTACGGGCTGAGCTAAAGACAGTTTAATAATTAAAGCAAAAGCCACACATGCAAACAGAGCAGAACATTCATTCCCCATTTCCCGTGGCTGGCAGGGGCTCAGCCATCCCCAGGACAGCAGGGCTGCATCACACAGAACAGGGAGGACAAATCACTCCTAATTTCCTCCCCTTCCTCCTCCTTTCCCCTCTGTATACCCTGAGCCTGACCCTGGATGGCCTGGGATGTCCCTGGGGTCAGTTGGGGTCAGCTGGCCTGGCTGTGTCCCTTCCCCCAGCTCCTGGTGCCCCACAGCCTCCTCACTGGAGGGGTGAGGAGCAGGAAAAGCCTTGACTGCGCAAGCACAGCTCAGCAATAACAAACACATCCCTGTGTTAGCAGCCCTGTGTTCAGCACAAATCCCAAACACAGCCCATACAAGCTAGTATGGACAAAACCTCCCATCCCAGTCAAAACCAGTACACCATCCCAGCAGGAGCTCTTGCTGTCACCTGGACACCTTCAGCTCTGAACTAGCAGGTTTTTGCTTTGTCTTTGCAGCTCCCTGTGTTCTCACCCTGTTTCAGCACTAATCCCAAACACAGCCCCAGAGTGGGAAGAAAATCAACTCCAGCCCGGTCAGAACCAACCCACCGAGGGCTGCAGGACATCCCTGCACCTCCCCCGATCCTAATCCTGTGCGTTTAATCCCAGCTCAGCCCCAGTGCTGGCCGCTGATGGGTTCAGCTGAGCCTGGAGCTGAATTTAGGACACCCAGGCACAGAAGCCCACTGTGGGACCCACCGGCGACCCTAAAGGGAAGCTCTGCCTTCAGCACAGTGCATCCCCACCCTTTCAGTGCCTGACCTCATCTGCAGAGCTTTCCCGAGCTGGGAATGGGGAGAGAGGATGGCTGGAGGCGACAGCCCATTATGGGGCATTCAATAGGAACAGCTCAATAGGGCCGAGCAGAGAGGGTTCCCAGAGAGCTCAGCTCTGCTGTGACACCAGAAGTGACAATTTACAGCTGGAAAGGTTTAGGAACAACCTCGAGTCTTCCCTCTCTGATGCCATTATGTGCCGTTATGGGCACTGTCTTATTTTGTAGGGTTTAAGTGAAATAAATGCAGTTTAATGATGCTGCTGGGATTCAAAATCATCATCATCACTCAGCAAGCAAAGCCACACTGGGGGGGAAGATGGGTGACTTTTTGGGTATATCAGCGTGGAAAATGGGAAACTCCGAGTTTTTGGGAGCTGCCAGGGAATATCAGCATGGAAAATGGGAGACTCCGAGTTTTTGGGAGCTGCCAGAGGAACATCAACATCCCTGCACTGCACAGGAGCTCTGGAGACAGGACTTGGTTCTGTCCTGCAGTGCAGAGCACATTGAAGATGGAAAAAAAAAAAAACCAAACCAAACCCAAAAGCCAGTAATTTTTTAATTAAAAAAGGATAATAACCTCTTGTGTTAAAATTTTGAAAAATCAGTCCTCCACATTTCAAAATGGCCTTGTAAAAAAATACGTGCCTTTTGGCTATTTCCTATAATATATAACTTGGGTCACATGGCTCTCATTAAGACACCAGAAAATGTTGTAAACTGGCATTTATAAGCTCGACATCGGAAATTTCTGTATTTTTATTTTGGATTTATAATCCCACTCCAAGATTTGCTGAAAGATATGGAACTCCACTTGAGGTTTTGGAAAGGGAACGATGTCTGAGCAAAACAGTCTCCTTTTGGTAAAAACTCCCATCTGTTCAAGTTCTGACATGTTCTTCAGGCAAATATGATTTTTTTTTCTTTCCTACATATATGAAAAAAAACACAACAAAGCAGATCTGGCTAAGAGCACAGTCACTAATACTTCAACTGTTAATATTTCACAACATTGCATTTTTTACAAGATAAAATGATTTAAAATCCATGGCAGGATAAACACACTCGCTCCCAGCTCTGCAGAGCTGAGCAGGCTGCTGTGCATCCCTGGGGAAATTTAACACTGAAAACAGGCAAGTTTTGGTCTCACAACAAAAAGGAACATTAAAATCAGGGGGGATTTCAACCTCACCTTCTTTACACCGAGGTTTGAATAACGCCACCCCAGGCTGTAAATAACGCCATGAAATGAAATTCCCCTGTTTCCTCCAAGCTCACATCTCTGGACATGGCTCAAGCTATAAAATTAGAAATAAAACAAACAAATTAATTATACAATGCCGAAACAAGGGCTGCTGCCCATCACTCCTGAATTTCCGAGGCGTTTGGAAGCAGCAGGTTGTCTGACCAGCCTGCAGGGCTGATTCCAGCAGCTCTTTCCCAAGCAGGCTGCAGGTGGCAATACATTTATTCCTGTTGGTTTCTCTCCCCGAAATCCCGGGATCCGGGAGCCGGGAGGTTGCTCTCGAAGAAGGAATCACTCGGGAGGGAAATCTGATCGGTGTAATTGCAGGGGAAGGGTCAGGAGGAGATCAAATCGCTTTTCTTACCCTGTGCAGTGGGTTTTCCCTGTCACCCTCCCAGCCTGTCCCAGGTTTTCCCTGTCACCCTCCCAGACTGTCCCCAGCGCATGGTATTCGTGTGGAGCTGAGTGGACAAATTGTCTAGGAGATGGGCAAAGCTCTGGGAACATCCTGAAAGTGGGAAAAACATGAAATGAGGCATCTTTAATTCTCCTTCACCAAACCCCTGGTTAGGTTGTTCCCCCTGGAGCAAAACTCCAGACGCACAGCTCTCCCTCCTTGCTCGAGGCAGATTAGGCAGAGGGAAGCTCCGATTAATTAGGTGATGATTTATAACATCCCTGAGTGCTTTGGCGAGCCCTGGTAGTGTCCGTGCAGCAATCCCGCTGCTCTGGGCGCTCCAGCAGGGCTCATAAAGGCATCTCTGAGTGCTTTTTCCACTGGGGTTCTGCTGCTCAGCCCTGGGGCAGCGTTTTTAACCCTGGGAGATGGAGGGGGAGCAGCCTGGGGATGCAGGAGGGGAGGAACATCCCTTTTCCAGGTGGAGAAGTGCTCCAGGAAGTGGGGCAGCTTTGCCAGGAGCGCAGGGAAAGCAGTCTGGTGTCCCCAGGACAGGGCAGAGCAGGGATGTCACCGGTGGGTTCTGTCCTGAGGTGCAAACAAGAGGCTGGGAAAGGCTCAGTGGGTTCTTCACATCAGCCCAGAGTGGTGCTTTGTGCTGTTTTGTGGGCTCTGAATCCTTAATCTCTGCCAAGTGCCTCCTCTGGAAAATGCCCCTCGTTTGCTCTGCTGTGGAACAGGATTATTGCTAAAGGGTCGCAGGGAGCAAATGCTTTAAAATAATACTGCAGAGCACTCGCTGTGCTCTCTCTCAGTAACTGCACTCGATCAGCCCTGCGTGCTGCTGCTGTTAATTCCCCAAGTGCAGCGCGCACAGGAGGCAGGCAGCCCCAGAAGGGCCTTTCTGACATGAAAAATCTCTGTTTCGCTGCAAACCCAGCGGTGTTTTAATCAAACAGCCGTGATGAAGCAGCCTGGTGACACAGCTCTGTCTGCTCCGTCAGGGATGTGTCACTGTGGATGTCCATGGAGTGCTCCCTGCACGTGGCCCGGGCACGCTGGAGCCTCTCTGTGCTTTCTCCACCTCGTCCTGAGCTTTTTTCTGGGTTTCCATCATCCCTGAGCGATGATTTGCCCTCACAGAAGAGCCTGGGTTGGAAAGGACCCTAAAGATCAGCCAGTTCCACCCACAGCTTCCCCCAGGCCAGGGTGATCCCAGCCCTGTCCGACCTTGGACACTGCCAGGGATCCAGGGGCAGCACAGCTTCTCTGGGAATTCCATCCCAGCCCCTCCCCACCCTCGTTCCTTCCCAAAATCCCATCTAACCCTACTCTCAGTGAGTCTGAAGCCATCCCCTTTGTCCTGTCACTCCTCACTCTCGCCCTAAGCCCTTCTGAGCACTAAACCTTCTCATTAGCACCGAGATATTAATCAGGGTCAGGGTGTTGGGTGGGCAGGACAGCTCCACAGCCTGCCACCTTCCAAACTGCACAGCAGTCCATGGGGAAAGCAGCCGGGGATGGTCGTTTCCTTGGAAAATTTCCTTTTCCAAGGGAATTACCTGTAGTGTTTCTGTGCTGGCACCGGGAGGGTGGAGGTGACAGAGCCAGCAGCACCAGCTCCCCTCTTGGGCTCTCCTTCTCTCCCCCAGTCCCATCTGAGCAGGGCAAAAGGGCAAACCCAGCAATACCTCTGGCTTATCAGTGACAGGACAAATTGATACCAGACTTTTAGGAGGGTGGGGAAACGTCTCTCCATAAAAAAAGAATCTAAATTTACCATCGTGTTAACAATTCTGTAAGAGTTTTTGGCAACTCCTAATGGAAATTTCAGGAGCAGATGGAAATATTTGGAAACGTATAGAACACATGAGCCTGCAACATCCATTTTTATTTTCTCATTGGGAGCGTGGAGTGGTTTCAGGTTGCCTTTAAATTTTTTTTTCCTTTCTTTCTTCTGGATGCTAAGAAAAGCAAGAGGGGAAGCAGGAGATGATGGATATAGGCAGGAGGGTTTTTTGGTTTTTTTGCTGTTTCTCACTTGATTCCCCTGTGTGGTCTGGGATAGATTCGAGGGAATGGTCTCAGGTCATTTGGGATCTGGGCAGGAATGGCAGGTCCAAGGAGCCAATTAACCTTTTCCAGCTTAAATTGAGCTGGATTGCCTGCGTCCACCTCCCAGGCAGTGGTGAGGTGTAATTAATGAGTGTACAAACAGCCTCAGCGCTCTCTGATGGGAGGTAATGTCAAACTCTGCAGGATGGGCTGGACTGCCCCACGGCCAAGGTCACAGCATCCCCCTGAGAGGAAAATCCACAGAGAGCAGTGAAAATGTGGATCAAACATTCCCAATCCCTGCTGCCAACAGGGCAAGAAAAGCTTTTGCTCTTCCCGTGTTGCAGCCCCTGCTAGAGCCTGGAATTTGGTGCCGCAGGAGAGAGATCAATAACAGCAATGGACACTTCTGCACAAAAGCTGAGGGGAAAAAAGCTCCCAGCCGCCAAATTTCTGGACCTCTGCTGATCGGGAATGACCAGGAATGAAGGGATTTTTCCACCTCTCTGCTGTCTGAGGGACTGCTGGGGTGGGTCAGGGTTTTCTGGGGAGCTCCTCTGGGGACTGAGGTGTTTCCCGAGGTGTTTGCATTGTCCTGCTTCCACCGGATCTTGGTGGTGCTTGGAATATCCATCCCTGAAGATTTCATCAGGAGAGAAAATTCCAGACCTGGTGGCCGAGGAGGCTTTTGTTGTGCTTGGAAGGGGCTGAGCAGAGGAGGCTCCGGGATGGGGCAGGAAAATGAGAAACCCGAGGAAAAGGAGCTGGGTGATGACAGAGGCTTCTCTCACCGGCAGCCGGGGAGAGTGAGCCTCCAGCCCCTCCTGTGTCTGTGCAGGGCTTCCTCTGAGTGTGGGATGCTCTGGGAATCGCTGCCTTTCCTGGGACACTCTGGGAAT
Source organism: Grantiella picta (assembly GCA_013397955.1). Classification (NCBI taxonomy): domain Eukaryota; kingdom Metazoa; phylum Chordata; class Aves; order Passeriformes; family Meliphagidae; genus Grantiella; species Grantiella picta. The sequence continues at coordinate 243,138 of VZRM01003451.1, forward strand.
TGCTGCCTTTCCTGGGATATTCTGGGAATTGCTGCCTTTCCTGGGACACTCTGGGAATCGCTGTCTTTCCTGGGATGCTTTTGGAATCTCTGCCTTTCCTGGGACACTTTGGGAATCTCTGCCTTTCCTGGGATGCTTTGGGAATCACTGTCTTTCCTGGGACACTGAGGGAATCTCTGCCTTTCCTGGGATGCTTTGGGAATCTCTGCCTTTCCCAGGACTGTTGTCCCCCCGAGTCCTGCAGTGCCAGGGAGCAGCTCTGTGACATTGTCCAGGCCATCCCTGTCCTCCCCTCTGCTCCAGTGACACCTCAGCCCTGTCTGCTTTCCCGGCACAAACCCTTTTTCCGTGGTGGGATTAGCTGAGGCATTCAGGCTCAGTTTCCCTGTGCGTTGGCTGAGATGCAGAGCTGTGTCTGCCCAGACCTGCAGAAGTCATTCAGGTCCCAAATCCTCTGGGCTGTGTCACTTCCCGGTGGTTTCTGTGACAAAGGAGCACTGGTGGAGAGCTGGCAGGCTCCTGTCCCCCCCAGGGCTGCAGGGAGGTGACACTGGATTGATCCTGGCACCTTCATGCTGAGCCACAGCATCTCCAGGGTGTCATTCCTCCCTGGAATTGCTGCCTTTGGGACCTTGTGGAACACCCAGGAGGCATTTGGAGTGATTAACTGTGGGTTTGTCCTTCCTAATTTCGGTGTGATGCCACGTGTGACAGGGAAGCTGTTGGGATAATTCCTTTTTCATTGACTAGTAGGGAATAATTGTGTTATAACACCTGATAAATATGCAGCTATTGCAACTGCTCCGAGGAACCACATGCTCACACAGCTGTACCAGATGCTGTGTACTTCTGTTTGTCCCAAACCATCACAAAACCCAGACAAACTCCAATTTTTTTATTCAAAATAGGCATCAGATATAAAAACTGAAATTAATAAGGTTCTGTGGGTTGAGAATAACACGTCCACAAAACCATCTGATGGCAAACATAGTAAAGAAACTTCTGTTTTATCTGCAGTCCACTTTTTATCCCTGAAACACCTAATGTGAAACCACTTGAAGATAAATCTGAAACCAACCCAAATTCATTTTCTTCGCAAGCGTGAGGCACCCAGGTAAGACATTAATAATAAAAAGCAGTTGGGTTTTTAAAAATTAATCCTTTTTTTAGTCAGCTAAGGAAGGGCTGTTATTCATAAGGCAGAAAAACGTCTTGGCTAGACCTGTGACTCAGGGCTGGCAGTGACTCTTCCCTTCCTGCTGTCCTTCCTCTGAGTTACTTCACCTTTCTCTCCAGACCTTCCTGGATGAGATTTTATCAGCCAAGACCGTTCTCATTCAACCCTGTGACCATGGAGTGAGGGCTGTGTATGGCCACAGCAGGGCTGGGGGAATAAAAGCATCGAGAAGCTGCTGGGGAAATAAAATAAAACACCCCTGAGTTCAGGGGGAGCCCCAGGAGCTCAGCTGGAGGAGCCACAGGGAGAGGAGAGATGCCAAAAATTGAGGTTCAGTCCCTCTCAGACATTGAGGGGAGCTTTCCTACCCCCTGGCCCCCATGAGCTGGACCAGATCTCTGATCCTTCTGTCCTCTCTGCTATTAAATCCATTCCTAGAGCTGCATCAAGTCCCTGCAGAGCAGCTGCAGCTCCCCAGCCTTCTCCTAGCCCCACTTGGGTCTTCTGTCAGCAGCAATACTCAGAGATACATTCCCTCTTTCGTGCCTTGCTGAAGGAAATTCAGCCCAAAAGCCAAAATGGCGATTTTTAAGGCTCTCAGTGTGTTGGGATTTTTTTCTTGCTAAGAGGTGCTGCTGTTAGCAGCTCCCCAGCCTGGCCCGAGGGGATGGGTGGTGTTGGGAAACAAGCAAATGAAAAAAAAAGCCCAAAACGCAGATTTCCCCCCTTCCTTTGAAGTCTGGAAAACTCTGACCTGCTGGGGGGATGGAGGGAGGTTAAACACCCTCCAGGTAGTAGGGTAAGATGAGCCTCCCCAGGCAGGGGAAAACGATGCTGGGTGCTGAGTGTTTGACAAAAAACTGGCTCGAGTTACACCAAATCGTTTCCTCATCATCAGTCAAAATTACCCTTCCCTTCCTCCTCCTCCTCTGCCTCCTGAAACACAAGAAGATGAAGAGAAGAAGGGATTGGGACAGCTCACTGTGCTGATGGACAGAATCCCTTCCCGTGGCAGGCAGGCTGCCTCTGCCCATCCCAGCAAGATGGGGATTTTCCTTCCCTCATTCCTGTGGATGCCTGAGCTGGGTGAAATGCAAAATCCAGCTTTGGCGAAATGAAAAATCCAGTTTTGGTGAAATGCAAAATCCAGTTTTGGTGAAATGCTGGAGTGAAATGCAAAATCCAGTTTTGGTGAAATGCAAAATCCAGTTTTGGTGAAATGCAAAATCCAGCTTTGGGGAAATGCTGGGGTGAAATACAAAATCCAGCTTTGCCTCCTCTCCCTAAACAGACTCTGCACAGGGATCACCCTGGCTGGAAATTCACGTCAAGGTCTACAGGAATAACCATGGAAAATACTTGGCATGGCTCAGCCCTGCATAGAACACAATTAAATATATCTCACAATTATGCTTTGTCTAAAATTGTAGCCCCTTGAATACCTTGCATGCCTCTCGCAGCTGGTGGAGCTAAATTTAGGATTCCCTGTGTGGTGCATTGGGATCACACTCTAGTGGGAGGGGACGTGCTGGGGACACTCAGGTCAACCTGTGGCCACAACGTTTTGCTTTTCCAAATCGCTCTGTGAACTTCCACAGCTGTTTGAAGGCCAATGACCGTGCAGGTGTTGCACAGCCATTGGCACAGGGAATGGGATTGGGATTGGGATTGGGAATGAGATTGTGGCACACTGGGAATGGGGCTGTGGCACACTGGGAATGGGGTTGTGGCACACTGGGAATGGGGCTGTGGCTCCCACCCATCCCAACCCTCACCCTGGGCACAGCTCTGCCCTGCCCAGCAGCCTCAGGGAAGGAAAGCGCTCTTCCAGCTCCTTATTTCCCAGTGGGAATTTATTTTTCTTTCCACCACCTCTTGACCCTGGATGTGGGAATAATGTCCAGAGAGCTGAGAAAGTTCTCAGCATCTTCTTTCCTTCCTGCAGACATCAAAAGGGGATTGTGGTCTCCATCACCAGTTACATCACGGCTGGTTTTGATCCTCTCAGCATAGGAGACATAAATCTTCTTCCTCTTTCTTTCTCTGTTTGGGTGTCGATTCTTTCCTGTGCGCTGAAGTTTCTCAGGAGAAAAAGTAAACGGGTTTCATCAGCTGACTTTCTGCCTGCAGGTTTTGACCTCGGTGATCCTTGCCATTGCAGCTGGGTGGAAAATGGACTGGCAGGGCTTGGAAAGGAGCAGAGCAGAGGGCAGGGATTTTAACAGAGCTGATCCAGGGGGCCCATGGCTGTGCTGCTGTGCTGCGGAGATGCCTCCAGCAGTTTGGGAATGCTGGAGATGCTGATGGCAACGTTTCAGCATGGCCAGGCAGGGATGGAAGCACAACCAGGCTCTCCAGATAATCCCCTCAGTGGACATCCTTGGCATTAATCGGGGAAGCCTCACTACGACTGGAATTGCAAGGCAAAAAATCAGTATTTCTAATTTTACTCCAAGGAGTGAGCCTGGGCACCTCATTCCCTCTGAACCTTCCACTCTGGCTGTGGTGCTTCTTCCAACATCCCCGGGAGATGGAGCAGAAATGCTGCTCTGGGGCAGGAGCCTGGACCAAGGGCTGGTTTAGTCCAGGTTTAAAGTGCCTGAAATCTTAAGCCTCTGCCTGGGAGCTCCTTTCCAAGAGGAGAAGAGTGATCCCAACCCCTGCCTGCCCCAGGCTCCTCGTTCAGAGCTTCCTGCCCATCTCTGATGGAGCTTGGGAGGCCCAGAGGGAGGGAGGAAGGTAAAAAAGGTGAATTACACAGAACAGGGCTGAACAGGGCCAGATCTGCAGATGCTGGGGCATCTCTTGAGCTGCTCCTGGAGCAAGGGAGAATTGCCTGTGTCACCAGCAGCTTCACCTCTTGTGTCTCACCCTCTGCATGCAGTGACTCCTGGCTGGACAGGTTACATTAGGACAATACTGACGGATTTGTGATGTTTTTTTAATCTGCTGGAGAAGCTACCAAATCTATCCCATGGAGGAATTTTTATTTTCCCATGTGTGTGAGCTGTGGGCCTGGAGCTGCTCACCATCATCAGCATCACCATCATCACAGACTCGCTGGGGTGGGAAAAGGTATTTAAGATTATTGTGTCCAGCCACTCCCCCAGCACTGCCAAGGCCAAGCCTTGTCCCCAAGTGCCACCTGTACACATTTTTCAAGCCCCCCCAGCGCTGCTGACCCCAGCCCTGCCCTCCATCCGTGCCCAGGGCTGGCGTGCAGCTCAGCTCAGCTCAGCGCAGGTGTCCAGGCAGGGAACACACAAACTGCACGCAGCAATCCCCTGGGGACACCTGGCAGCACGTCCCCCTGTCCCAGCCCCTGTCCCAGCTCCCACCCCGTGCAGGACACCACAGAGGTGACACACACCGTGCCATCACCCAGCAAACCCTCCCTGGGCTGCTTTTAACCAAGCACAACCTCCTGAAAGCAGAAATCCCAGTGATTTACAGCCAGCAGAGTGGAAAAAAAACCCCAAACCAGTGGGAATGGGGGTGGGGGAGGGAAGGTCATCCCAGTTTCTTCCTCTTGCAGCCCTGCAGCTTTCGGATACAGGATATGGCTGAATGGCAGCTCCACGCTGCTTTTATTTTTAAGCCACTGATAGCTTGCAGAGTGACCTCGCCGTGCAGCAGCAACAGCGGCCAAGGAGCTGTTTTTTTCCGGCCCTTCGACGTCAGATTGCTTCCTTTGACACCTCTGAGAGCCAAAGAATGGGAAGCATTCTCTTCCCAAGGTGACTTTATTTTTTTCCCCTGCGATACCCGCGGCTGGGGTCCATCGAGGTGTGGGTGGCTCTGCCCTGGGGACAGATGGAGGTCACTGCTTCAGGGCAGAGGTGCCCAAATTATCCAATGCCTGGGAAATAAAATTGCCTTGGCTGGAGTCAGAGCTGGGGCTTCACCTCCATTTAAACAACTCCAGAATGCACTTGAAACGTTTTTTTCTTTTCTTTCCCCCCATTTTATTTTCCTTTTCAGGGCAGCTGGAGCTTTCCATGATATCCCATCTCCATCGCCTGTTTACTGGAATCCTAGATTTAGATTCCAAAATGGACACTGGGTCACGAGCTCTTCACCTTTTATAAGTTTTGTCTTATTAGCATATTGGTCCCTAATTCTCCAATCGCACTTTCAGGTGATGATATTGATCACCCCAGCCCTGCTCCCCCCTTTCCACCATTGTTCATATATTTTCAGGCTCTAGGACATGAATATGTCCTTGAATCTCTATCCAGAGAGCTTTGTTTTGGATAAATGTGTTGGGAACAGAGGTTTTCAGCATTCTGTAAGAGCACAGAACTACACCGAGTTACAGATGCATGATGAGAAAAAACCCCCCGAAAATATTAAGGCATCAATGGGATCCTTCAAAGGCACTTCTTCCTGTGTCACTCATCAAGGAGAGGGCAGCGGGGCTCAGATAGGGATTTCTGAGCTCAGAAATGTCAGGAGGAAGTGATGGACTCGGAGGAAATTCTTGCGACGGTCTAGGAGGAAACGGGAGATGTGAAAATACACGATGTATTTTCCTCCCACAAGCTGCGCGCTCTGTTTTTATTATCATAAACCTGGGCCCGGAGGATGTCAGCTTGTTTATTTATTTGTTTAAATGAGGTTTCGCTGCTTGTTCAAACATTCCCATGTTGGCAGCTGCTGTGCTGTCCCTGTTCCCAGCTCCCCTCCCCTAACCAGGGACGTGCCAGCCCAGGCAGCGTCCCCAGCAAGTGGGAGATGCTGAAGGTGGGGGGACTGTGGTGTGTCCCCTCCAGGGTGTCGTTGGAACCCCCTCAGGATGGTGACACTGCCATGACACCACAGCCTCCCCGGGCTCACAGCTCCTCTCCAAACTCTTGGGGTATAATTAGGATTATCCAATTTTTCGGCTGGAATCAGTGTCTTCCTTCTTCTTCCTTGTCACCACCAGCAGCTCCTGCAAATGTGTGCTGGAGATCGGTGGAACCTGAGCTTTCTTCCAGCCAAAATCTGCAATGGACTGTTAAACAGACCACAATAAATAAACAAACCAACAAACAGCTCAAGTTCATTTCAAAACCCAACTGTTAAACAGGCAACAATAAATAAATAAATAAATAAACAAGCAGCTCAAGTTCACTTCGAAACCCGACTGTTAAACAGGCAACAATAAATAAATAAATAAATATATAAATGAACAGCTCAAGTTCATTTCAAAACCCAACAGCCCCGCTGGTGTCTTTTTTTCTGTCATTTTGAGGTGTCCTCTGCGATAACTGCTCTGGAAATTCCCACTGCACATCTGGATCCTGAGGGCTTCCCAAGGGCTGCGCAGGCAGTGTTGGGTTTTCTGGCGGTGGATTTTCCTGTTCCCTTCCCCTCTGAGCTCCCCCAGCCGCCGGGGCTGCTCCTGGGGAGGCTGCAGGATTCCAGGAGCCCCAGATGGACCCAGCCCACCCCATGCTCAGCCCAGCTCCCGCTCTCCCCACCACGGAGGCGAGGAGGACTTTATTTATCACCTCCCAGTGTCATCCAGCCCAAATCCCCTGGCTGGGGGGCTTCTCCCTGTCCCCACGGTGTCCCCAAGGCTGCTCCCTGCTCTCCACGGGGTCACCACGGCAGGAAGCTGCTCTCACCCCGGGGAGCCGCGGGCGGTGCACCTGGGAGGAGAAGCACTTTGCTGGAGGAAGAAAACAGGATCTAACATATAAACAACATCCTCAATGGCTCAGCAAGTGAGTCGCTCTTTCCAGAGCCTGTTTTCGAGCCATTGTCGTGGCCCCCGTGGCCCCCCCAGCTACAAGGTGACATTAAAGCCACCAGGAGCCACCAGAGCCCCTGGGATGGTGCTGTGCCACTGCTCCTTCCAGTGATCCATCCTTGGGTGGCCCCAGTGAGGGCAAGTGCTGCAGAGGTGGAGGGTGAGGATAACTCCTGGCTCCTTTNAATAAATAAATAAATAAATATATAAATGAACAGCTCAAGTTCATTTCAAAACCCAACAGCCCCGCTGGTGTCTTTTTTTCTGTCATTTTGAGGTGTCCTCTGCAATAACTGCTCTGGAAATTCCCACTGCACATCTGGATCCTGAGGGCTTCCCAAGGGCTGCGCAGGCAGTGTTGGGTTTTCTGGCGGTGGATTTTCCTGTTCCCTTCCCCTCTGAGCTCCCCCAGCCGCCGGGGCTGCTCCTGGGGAGGCTGCAGGATTCCAGGAGCCCCAGATGGACCCAGCCCACCCCATGCTCAGCCCAGCTCCCGCTCTCCCCACCACGGAGGCGAGGAGGACTTTATTTATCACCTCCCAGTGTCATCCAGCCCAAATCCCCTGGCTGGGGGGCTTCTCCCTGTCCCCACGGTGTCCCCAAGGCTGCTCCCTGCTCTCCACGGGGTCACCACGGCAGGAAGCTGCTCTCGCCCCGGGGAGCCGCGGGAGATGCACCTGGGAGGAGAAGCACTTTGCTGGAGGAAGAAAACAGGATCTAACATATAAACAACATCCTCAATGGCTCAGCAAGTGAGTCGCTCTTTCCAGAGCCTGTTTTCGAGCCATTGTCGTGGCCCCCGTGGCCCCCCCAGCTACAAGGTGACATTAAAGCCACCAGGAGCCACCAGAGCCCCTGGGATGGTGCTGTGCCACTGCTCCTTCCAGTGATCCATCCTTGGGTGGCCCCAGTGAGGGCAAGTGCTGCAGAGGTGGAGGGTGAGGATAACTCCTGGCTCCTTTCCAGGGGATGCTTGGGGCTGAAAGGCACCTGGAGGATGGGAATTCCACCTTCCAAGCTGTTGGTGATTAATGCAAAGCTTACGGAAAGGTTCCAGTGAGAAAATGGGACAGGGCATGTCTTGGGTTTTCCCACAGACTCACTTGTGCTCCTTCCAGAGGGTTCCTCACCGTGAAGAGAGTTTTTCTGGATTTTGCATCCAGGTGGTGGAACCTCCACGTTTCTGGAATGCATTCTCCTGCATTGTGGACTCCTTGGCACTAAGCAGAGCACACCCCACAGATCTGAATTTCGACCATTTTTTGACTGGAAAAAAATTTAATTTAAAACAAAAAGCCCACAACTTTTATTTTCCCTCATTTATTCCCCCCTCTCTCCACAAAACGCAGATAACTGAGGACAGTATTCCCAGCAGCCTGTGAGTCCAAATCCACACCATTCCCAAAGGGATCCCACTGGACCAACAGGCACATCCCAAAGGGTTAAGCTGCTGCCCAGCACAGGAAACCTGCGGGCAGAGCCAGATTCCCAGGGAGGAAACATTCCGTTTGTCGTGGGAGAGGAGGCAAGCGAAGTGTTAACGTGCCGAGCAGAGGTCAGCAGTGTATCCTGCTGCAAACTTCCTGAGCAACCTCCGAGGAGAAAACAACAACCCGGCGTGGCATGGGACGTGGTGGGTTTGTTTTGAACTCCCATCACCTTGGACCTACTTTCTCACCCTGGCTGCTGCCTGCCCACCCTCTGTCCTCAGCTCCGTCTCCTCCTGCTGCTCCTGGGGTTTTTGACATTTCTCTGGTGTGACTGGTTGTGTTTTTATGCCCTGAACTGGAGTGGAAGGGCATAAAATGAACATAAAATGAAGGGCAGCAAAATGGACCTTTCAGGCTCCTTGAGATGCTCAGGTGAGATGCTCCTCCTGATCTGCAGGAGGAGTAGAGCAGCCACAGGCCAGAGCTCAACAGAAGGAATATCCACCAAAAGTTCCTGTATTGTCTTTTTTTTTCTTCAGAATCTCAGGACACAGAGCAGAGGGCTGGGGGATAACTGTAGGAACACCTGGGGAGAACACCAGCGGGACTAAAAGTACCTCACTGCCTTCCCCAGCCTGCAAAAGGGAGCAAAAGTTGGGACAAAAGTTCCAAAATACAGTGTGGAAGTGTCTCTGTTGCTTCATCCATCCCTGATTTGCATTAAAATTAAGGTTTTTACAGTAGCTGGTGCCCTGGAAGTGTCCAAGGCCAGGCTGGAAAGGGCTTGGAGCAGCCTGGGATGGTGGGAGGTGTCCCTGCCCATGAAACAAGATAATCTTTATGATTTCTTCCAACCCAAACCATTCCATGATTCCATGATTACATGATTCCATGACTCCATGATTCCATGATTCCATCAACCTGTGAACGATCTAAGATGGAAAATCTGAGGATCCTAGGCCCAGCTACTCTTGAAGACTCTTAAAGAGACTTCCAGGCTTCCACTGGCACACCAGCCACAGCCAACTCCAGTGGACTGCACTGAATTTTAATTCCCTCTTTTCCCTTCCCTTGGGATCCAACCACAAGACCCGTCCTGCAGCCACCACCACGGGGCTGATGTGCCCAAGGCTTGGCCAAGAGGAGAAGGAACCTCCAGGGATGATCTCTGGAACTCAGGGCAGCCCCTGGAGTGATGCCAGGGAGTGCCATCGATGCTGGGATTGGTTTTGCTAAATTGGAATCTGATGATCTCAGGGGTGTTTCCATAAAATGCCAATTAGGATGTGGTCGGTGTCGCTGCACGGAAATGTTTTCCATTCTATTTTGCTGCCAGCAAACGCTGGTGTGAAACCATTTTGCAGCCCTCATGTGGTCACCACGAGGAGGTTGGGGGAAGCACTGGAGTCTCCCTCCAGGAGGATTTGTTATCCTGGTCACCCAGCATGGCAGAATCATCTTCCCTTTGGGCAGTGGGAGGGATAATTTGGTGTTGGGAAGGACAATCCCAGAGGTCTGGGGGCTCCACAGGACCCACCAAGGCTTTCCTGACGAGTTCCCCCAGCTCTTCCCATCTGCAAATCCTGTTTATTCCTCTTCCAGTCGTGTTTTCCACACCATTTCTGTGAGGATAAAGTGCTGAGTCACAGCATCCAAGGAATCCTGAGCAGAGGAGCCGCGAGGGACTCAATCCTATTTGTTAAGATGTCTGGGATGCTTCCTATTAAATAATAACAAAATGCTGCAATAATAACTTGGCAGCTCTCCCCCTCCGCCAGGCTGATGCTTAATGGGAGTTTGCCTTCCGAAAATTCCTAGCAGTGTCTCGACAAGTGCAGGGTAGGGAGGAAGGACACTTTGCCCTCGACTTTTCCCTGATGAAGTTCTTGCGATGAGCCTTGAGAAGATGGGGAGGAGGAGGAATTCCTCCTGGAATTGTGTTCCTGGCAATGGCTGGGGTTGATGCAGGGCGGATCCGTGGATAAAGCAGGGACAGGTCGTGGATCCTGCAGAGCTGTGGCCTTGGCATTGAAATATTCCCAAAATGCTACATTTTTTTCGCCTGAATTCAGGATGTTAGAAGTTGGACCAAATGAAAGTTCAGATACATTGTGCTGACTGCAGAATGAGCTTTGTTTTGGGCTTTTTTTTTTTTTTTTTTTTAATGAGAAATGCCATACAGAGGATTTGTTAAAATGTTTCACATTAATTACTGCTTCACTTTGGAAATCTTCTGACCAATCTGATCTGAAATGACAGAAATTGCAATGCCCCTGTGCATGCCTGGCTTCACAGCTGGCCCAGAAATGGTTCTAAAATCTAAATAAATAAATAAATAAGGTGAAGGGCAATTTACCACCGATGTAATGTGATTAGGATTGTTTTTTTCCCCATGAGTTCGTTCCTGTCTTTTTATATTATCTGGAGGATCACTGTGGAGTCTTGAGTCAGGAAAAGAGCTCCTTTCCTTCCATCCATCCCCTTCGGTTTGACTTCAGTCATGATCCATGCATGTGCTTAACATTAAAGTTCTGCTTCCAGGCTGTCCTGAATAATAGGCTCGGGTGTATTTTGAGAACTCATTTTTACTTTTTATTACAATAATAACTTCTACAGTGACACGAATTCCAGCACAGAGCCCTGAGGAATAACACAGGAATAACATCTCCTTCCAAATGGTTTTTCTCTTCACACTGGAATTAGAGCACACATGAGCAGAGCAGCCCAGAACAAGACAAAGCACTTTTTCGAGGTGTATTTTTCTCAGTCCCGCAGCAGTTCCTTTACAGTCAAAGAATAATTCTGTTCCCAAGTCTGCTCCTGCAAACTTCGGTCAAGTGGATCATTAAGGGAGAAGGAAGGCAGGGATTGCTGCTAAGGGATTGCTTCTGAAGGGTGCAGCTCTTGGAGGTGCTGAGCTCCTGGAGCTTAGATTGGCCTTTCTTTCCCTGTTTCCTTTTCAGATTCCATGCTGGGATTCCATCAAATGATGTGTTTGCAAAGCTGTCCTGCCGCTGTTCCGACAGGATATTGCACTGAACCACCACAGCTACTAACCCTGGGATTATACTGAGCAGCCTCTCCTAGGGGATGTGGGGATATCTCATAATTCCCTTCGTCCTTAGTGGGAAAATTGCCATGCAAGCCCTAAATAGCACTGTCAGACACTACAAACCCAACCATGAGCCTTGATGGGGCAGAGGAAAAACCCCAGGCAGTGCAATAAAACCGAGGAAGGTGGAAAACAGCTTGAACTCCAAGGAAAATGCTGGGACAACATTCAGGCACAGGGTGGGATTGTTGGGTGTCCAGGAGCTGAACTGGATGGTCCTCATGAGTTCTACCCAGTTCAGGGTATTCTGGGACCCTATGGAATGCAGGTCCATCCTCTGTAGGATGGGATGAGGGGTGGATCCCGTGGGTGTGTGAGAGGGGAAGGACCATGTCCAACCAGGATTGCTCCTCTTCCATCCCTTCAGCTCTGCACATTCACATTCCTGCCAATTCCTGTGGATCCATGGCAGCTTTTAGACCAAATTTGCTTATTAAAAAAAAAACAAACAAAAAAAGCCCAAATCAAGCAAACAAACAAAAAACCAAACCAAAACAAAACAAAAAACCCAACAAAAAACAAACAAACAAAAAGATTAAATGTAAGCTAAGAGGAAAACTTAAACTTTTTCTTCCAGGCTGATGTTTAATCTCCCAGTTCCCAGTGCTCTGACAACCTGAGCCACGTCTCCTTGGCAGGAAGGAGGTGATAAACTCAGCTTACTCACACTCCTCTCTCAGTGTCTTCAGGGGAGAGCAGTGATGACAAGATCTCCACTTAAAACCAAGCTGCAGAAAGCAAACCAAAACTCAGACTCAGCTCATTTTATCTGTGGTTAAAAAAAGGAACAACAACCCCCCCCCCAAAAAAAAAGCCTGTTACAAAAAAGAAAAACCAACAAACCAACAATGGGAGAAATGAGCAATACCTGCCAAATAAAACCAGTCACTCGCTGCTCGGATTAGTCAGGAGAAGAATAAACTTTTAGAAAGGCACAAAGTCAAACAGCTCCCCAAGTGCAGTTAGAAAACAAGGAGTCAAGATTCCTGCTGGAGCCTGAGCTGTGCTGAGATTTCCTGGGAAAGCACCTCGCTGCAGGATGGTACCTGTGCATCCCCCAGGATCAGCAAACAGAGAGTTATTGAAACCAATTCTTTGCTGCAAACTACACGAGAGATGGAGCAGTTGAGGCAGACCGGGTGGGAGTGCAGCTGGTGGTGTCACATCTCCGTTTTTTGGGATCCCAGCTGGGCACACGGTGGCTGAGGCTGAGCAGGAGGTGTTGGACACACCTGGGGAGCAGCTGGTGGTGCTGGAGTCCTTCCTGCCAAACTTTTCCCCCCAAAATGGAAATTTCTGGGCTGGAAAGAACGGAGCAGTGACCCCAGGAGCATCTCTGATCCCCCAGCAGTGCTGAGTGTTGGAGAGGAGGAGCAGTTTGTGGGCAGAGGGTGCTGAGGACTTCCCGGAATTCCCAAGGAATGCTTTGCAGCACAAACCTCTGGGGAATTTTTCCCAGCGATGGTTTCACATCCTCCCCCAGTGCATCTCCCTGCCTCCTGCAGCATTCCCAATGCACGCTGGAGACCCCAAAACCCCCAGACCCCATTGCTGCTGTTCCCTTTCCCTGTGTGAGATCTCAGCCCACCTCCACAGCCTTTCCCAGATATCCACTTCCCACAGCAGCTGGGTGCTCCAAAGAGCTCCCACATTGCTTTTCCCCGCGGAAATTCCACTCATTTCCACCTCCAAAACCCCTTTTGGAGACCCCAGGGATCTCCTGCTTGTTGCTTTGTGTACTTTGGCAGGTGCCAGCTGGTTCTACAACGGAGAAGTTTTCTTGCCTCTCCAGACAAATTTTTCGTAGGTGCAACTCCAGCAAAAGCTTTGATGTGTTGGGCTGAGAGGTCACCCAAGGAATGTCCGTGTTTGTCATCAGGAATTCTGGCCAAGTCCTGCTCACCTCCCAAAATATCGCCTTTGAAGTCAGGAGAAACACAAGGGGGAATTTTGGGCACTGGAACATGAAGGTAAATTTCACATCACGACCTTTTATTCTTTTTCCTCCTAATTTATTGTCTCGCTGAATTTTTTCCTCCCTCCTTTCCACCCCCCTCACCCTTTCTCCCTGAATTTGACACCAACGTTGGTCAGGCGAAAAGTCAAACGCCCAATAATCGTTGGAAAACTGATCCGGGAGAGTTCAAAGGGTTGGGAAATGTAATTTCTCTGCTGAATGTTGAATATCAACCTGAGTTTATGCAACTGCATCCTGCAGGGGGGTTGGGAAGGTGCTGAAAGTCACGGCAACAGACGGCTCTGTTTTCTGGGATAGAATCCCAAAGATACTGAGAAATCCCAAAGATACTGAGAAATCCCAAAGATACTGGGAAATACAACAAATAGAGAAAAAGTCCTGGGGAAAAGTTGGCAGAACCTTCTCAACGACGGCACCAGATGCCCCCGAAGAGGAAATTACAACATGTGGCAGCTGTGTTTTTTTGGTTAAGCAACTTTTTCTCCAAGTTCAAAGCATCTGGGGAAAGTAACTGCTAACAGGGTGAGACAGATTTATGGAGCCCACACATGGCAATATTTTGGTGTAAAATTAGTAAAAAATGATTATATCCCCGAGATGAAGAGATTAATTCCTACGAGTTTGCATTCTTTGAAGAGCAATCATATTTTGACTTTGTCAACTGGAAGGACTGAGTAATTTCTTGGATTAACTGATCACAAGAGTTGTAATCCATAATAAAAGTCCAGGCAAAGCTGCCAGGCTTTGTTTCTCAAAGGATTTGGGTAATGAGTTGATTTGACATTAACAGAATGCATCCCAGACTGCAACCCCGTGCCCTGGATCTGAAGGGGGGAATTCGGGAAGATGAGGCAGTTAATCAAAGCCTTCAACATCTTTTTCTAATATGGGGGAAATGATTGTTTATATGAGTTGCTGGATTGATCAATTTGGGAGAAAGGTTTTGCATAAATCTCCAGGGCACGGTGTGAGCACTGCCTGGGCGTAGGTAGCCAGCCTCCAGTGTGATATAAATAGATAAAAATAGATATAAACCCCTAGAAATGTCCTTTGTAGCCACGAAAAGGACAATTTGCAGCAGTTCCCTCTGCAGGTTTGTGTTTATTCTCCCTTTTTGCAGCACTTCTGTGGTTTCATGCTTTGTGTTTTGGTGAGAGCCAGAAGAGACCCTCACCATCTGCTGCCAGATTTTAAACACTTTGTTTGTTTTGAGCTAACAAAGCCCAAAATTAAATTCCTAAACAAAACTAATGGAGCTCGGGGAGGCTCCGGGTACCTGCAGGGATGGCAGCACGAGGTGTTTCCCTGCTTGGTTCTTTCCCTTCCCCGCAGCTCTGCTCCTCCAGGGCTGGCGTGTGCTGCGAGCCACATCAGGGAAACGACGCTCCTTCGGATGAAACCAAATGTTATTTTGCTGCTGGGCTCGTGCAGAGCCAGCTGAATCCCCAGCTGAATCCCCAGGCTGCTCGGTGGTGCAATCTCGGGCTGTGCTGGCTCGGGGAGCTCAGCACAGAGCTCAGCATCAGCCCTGGCAGCTCCTCAGGGTGAAATCATGGGCAGGAGAAGCTCCAGAGGGTTGGCTTTTACTGTCTGTCACCTCCCTCCGAGCCTGCACCGAGTGCACGGTGACAGGGCACGGTGACACTGTAACTGGAATTATTAAATCAATCCAAACCCTCCCCGATCCTTTTCCAGCCCTCCTGGCCCAGCAGGGACCTCTGCACAGCACAGCCAGCTCGTCACATGGATTTGCTGTCACGTCTTCTGGGAGGCTGTGGATTTGCACCCCAAAACCTTTGGTGGACCTGATGTGCAATCCCAGCCTGAATGACCCTCGGCAGGGGAGGCAGGGCGAGAACCCTGCAGGGGAGGGACGAGGAGATGCTGAATGTGCTTTGGAACCCCTTTGTCCTTCTGACCTGCCTGTCCTGGGGTGCAGTGACCATCTCTGGGGTGCAGTGACCATCTCTGGTGCCTAGTGACAATCCAGTGGCCATCCCTGGTGTGCAATGACCATCTCTGGGGTGCAGTGACCTTCCCTGGTGTGTCCCTGGTGTGCAATGACCATCCCTGGGGTGTAGTGACCATCCCTGGGGTGCACTGACCATCCCAGGGGTGCAGTGGCCATCCCTGGTGTCCAGTGACCATCTTTGGGGTGCAGTGACCATCCAGTGACCATCCGTGGGGTGCAGTGGCCATTCCTGGGGTGCAGTGACCATCCAGTGACCATTCCTGCTATGCACTGACCATCCCTGCTGTGCACTGACCATCCCTGCTGTGCGCTGACTACCTCTGCTGTACAGTGCCCATCCAGTGACCATCCCTGCTGTGCAGTGACCATCTCTGCTGTACAGTGCCCATCCAGTGACCATCCCTGCTGTGCAGTGACCACCCCTGGTATGTCCTGGCCACCGCTGCTATGCACTGACCACCCCATGGGTCACCACCCCGCAGTGCCCCCGCGGCCAGGGACACTCTGCTGGCCCACCCCAGGGACACACAGGTGTCCCACACGACGGTGACACTCCCAGAAGGCAGGAGGGGCCGGAGGAAGCCGCAGTCACGCGAGCTGCCTGTGGTTTGAGGAGCAAGTGCCAACATCTCTCACTCTCACTGTCCCAGCACTGCTCCGAAGGCAACCTGATCTGCCTTTAATCTGCTCTGACCACAGGACAAATGTTTTGAATCAAATCCTGAGTCACTGCAGCTCTGCCTTTTGGGGGATGAGCTGAGGAGAGACAGTTTGCTCTGCCTGAGCAAAAAAATTAATGGAAGGGAAAGGCTTTTGTTGTGTGGTAACTAAGAAAAAAAGTGCAAAAAACACTCCAAACCAGAAAAAGAGTCGTAGAGAAATTTGGGTGGGAAGTTTCTGTGTGATGAAAGGAAAATTAAGAGAAAAAAAGAAGTCACTTTTCTCGGAACAGCAGGTAAAATTAGGCACAGATAACCAGCAGTCCCAGGGAGGATGAGGGCTCTGCTTGAGCAGCTGAGATATTTCCTGGGAGCAGGTAAATATCCACGGATTCACTGGGATCCTTCTCTGACAAGGAGAGGCCGGGCCTGAGCAAGCATGATGGTGTAGGAAAGAACCAATGTTTCAAATGTTATGAGACTGGTGGGAAATAAAAAGGCACATGGGAAAAATATTGTGCTTTTTCACTCTCTGAAAGAAGTTGCAGCCAGAACAAACGGGCTGTGTGTGCAAACCTGAAACGCTGAGCTACAGCTCCACAACTTCTGCAGCTCCCTGCGTGGGGAAAGAGGCTCTCCCTGATTTTTCAGCTCTGTCCCGTTTGTGGTTCACGTTTTGCAGGCACGGGACACACTTATGGATATGTGTTTTGCGGTGTTTTGGGGTCATAAACAAAACAAAGTCAGCAAAGACCACGAGATCCCCATGTACTTCCCTTTATTGTCTCCGGATTGCGTTGTTGAAGGTGAGTCAGTGTTTATCGATATAAAAACGTAAGAAACAATGCAGGACCAGAGCACTGCATTTTCCCATGTGTTCAAATCCCTGGGACCAGGAATTAATGAGGGGACACCTGCTTGCTTGGCAGAACCTATGCTTTATTTTTAAATTTTAAGTATTTTTAAGTATTCCCTGCAAGTGATTGCAAAGGCAGAAAAACAAGCTCTGCCCTCCAGGTGGGAAAGGGGAGATGTTTGCTGGGCAAAGCAGTGCTGGCGTGGTAAATCCACAAAATCCAGGCTGGCTGCAGGGAAGGACTGAACTGAGACTTCTTCTGTGTCTTCCCTGCAATCCAGGAATGTGAATTTGGGATCCACCTCGGGGATAGCAAAGTTTCCTCACCCTGTAAGGCAGCAAATGTCCCACCACAATGCTCCACGCAGCAGTTAAACGTTGAATGAAACACTCGTGTGCTTGCAGGGCTTGTTTTTTCCATCTCCTCTTCATTTCCTCACTCATTGACGGCTCCAGTAGCCCCAGACACCGAAATCTTGCAGCCAGATTTCTAATTTGAGAAGCTCTTTGCTGTTTCTGAGAGATCAGACAGACTCTGAGCAACTCCCCTTCCCTCTCTGCTCTCGGAGCTCCTGGAAGCACAAACTCTGTTTTGCAAGATGATGTTTACACACAGCAAACACACTGGAAATGGTCATTTGCAACTTTCCTCGGCCAGAAAGCAGCAGCAGAGAATCCAAAAATAGAGCAGAGGGGAAAGAGAAGAGGTGCAGTCTCGAAATTCGCGGAGCAGTGGGAAAAACAAACTCTCTGCCCACGTCTTTTTTTCTCCCTGGCAGAGAGACAGATAATCCCAGCTCGAGGGGGTGAATTGCAAGAGAATTGCAGAGCTAAAAGGTGACATTAACACTGTTTTGGAGCAATTTAGCCTCATGTTTAACCTGGGAACGTGAGGAGTGAGAAATCCATCGGGGAGAAGAGGCAAAGGGCTCTAAGCAGGGTCTGTCAGCCTCTGGTAAATGTGGAGATCTTCATTTAATTCCGAGTTCTGCCCCAGCCCAAGGACTCTGGAATAATCCCACACCTTCTTTGGGGGTGGTTGGTTTGTTTGTTTGTTATTTTTTTGTTTTGGCTGAACACAGGCAGAGCAGGAAGCGCAAATCCCCCCTGCTCCTCCCTGATGGATTTTCCAGCCTTCCTCTCGCTCACCTGGAAGTGTTTCTCTGGAGGGAACCCAAATTTATGCCAAATTCTGCTCATTTCCAGCCCAACAGGGTTCCTCTCTGGGGCCATGGATTTTGGGGTGTAAATAACAACCTGAGGGGTCAGAGAGGCTCTCTGGACACTGCTGAGGGTCTGGTGATGATGACCATGATGACCATGGGTGTGAGGTGAGCAGCAGGTTGGTCTCACCTCTGTCAAACCCCACGAGATATTGGGGTTTTTGGTGTCACACAGGACTGGGGTGCCTGCTGGAGCCTCCAGGCTTGGAAAGGAAGAGCCACCTTCGTGAAGGAAATAGATTCATGTCGGACTGATTCCCACGAATAAGGGAACACCCAAAAAAACCCCAAACAACTCACCATTTCTTGCTATTATTTTAGCCAGCCTGTCAGGTGTGGGGCATTTTCGGAGCCATATTTCCCACTCCTGGATAATTTGTTTTATTTCTCATACCCAAAGTGGTCCTGAGTGCAGAAATTATTGCAACTGTGACCTCAGATGGCTGCAGGTGACATTCTGGTGTCATGCAGAACACAACAATCCCAAAATTCCTAAGCACCACGTCCCATCTGACACAACAACGAGCTTATTTTTGCAGAACTGCCCTCAGTTTTAACAAAAAGCAGAAAATATGGGCCACAGCAGCAGCATAATCCCCAAACAGGATGTTCTTAAAGTTTCCATCGAGGATCAGCTGCTTTTTAATTAGTCACCAGAGGGACGGCGAAGAAAAGTTGCTAATTGCGAGAACATCATAAAAATGTAAACACCGTGGCCCAGTTTTGTGATGGCAACACCTTTCTGTGGATGCAAGAGTGAGCCTGGATTGGCTAATGAATGGAAAAATCATGGGATTTTTCTTGAACAGCTCACGAAGAGGCATCTGCAGTTATAAAATCAACCATTTCCTTTGGAAAAAGAATGGAAATATTTGACAAAAATACCTTCAAGATTGGTCGTTTGGGGTTGTTTTCGGTTGGGTTTTTTTTTTTTTTTTAAATATATCCCAGGAATAATCAAGAAGTGCAGCTTTGGAAAGAGAAATCCGAAACGAAGATGGTTTTATTGCAAACCGTTGGTACTTTCAGCATTTTATGATGCCTGAAATCTTCTTCATTCCAGCTGCTTTTGTTTGCTGGTTCTGCTTTGTAAAAGGATTCTGTGATTCTATGGGTGATTAAGGCAGATAATGAGCTCCACTCAAGTTTGTGCTCCTGGAAATAAGAAGAGAAGCAGGGAAGGTGCCTGAGGTGTTTAAGACCAGCGATTTAAGCTGGTTTTTCCGATTTAGGTTTCTTCTTTGAATCCAAGCTGGAAGTCTGATAAAAAAAATAGATTTGATGTCGTTCAGCAGGACTCTGAAAGGTCCTTCTCTGTTGAGTCCTCCAAGGCCAGCACAGCCTCCAGCCCTTTGTTACAAACCAGAGTCTGTTCAAAGCTCCAAAGTCACATTTTCCACTGGAAGAATCCAGAAAATGTTTTTCTGTAGATAAAACCATTTATTTTCATTATGGCTGTGGAACTTTTCTTTCTGTGATACGATATAATGTATTTGTCGTTAAAAAAAATAAAATAGAGAAAATGTAACAAAACCAAAAAATTCAAAACAAAATCCGTTTCGAACAGGAAACTCTAAACATTTTGTTCTGAAATAGTCAAAACAGAATATTTTGACATTCTCAGAATTTTTTCCCTCAGGTTCTCTTCCAAAACAAAATTCCAGAGGGAAAAAACCCAACATTAAATTATATTTAACTTCCACCTCAGCCTTGCAGAATCCAGCAGAAAATGGGATTTTTTAATTTTTTTTTTTGGTAGGAACTTTTTCGCTCAGCACTTCCACACAACCATGCGGAACAAATAACCAGGTAGTTTGGTTTGATAGGTGCTTTTATGGCTTTGTATGTAAATAAGTCGGATAGTAATTAATCAGATTAGAAACCTTGCTAAAGTCGGTTTGCACTTTAATTCAGCTCCTGCTGAACCAGGAAAACAGATGCAGTGGATGATCAGATTAATATTAATGAGCATAATTACCTCTCTGTTCTAAGGATGGCATCCTGGTAATGGTAACATCCTTGTTAACCAAGGTAGGTCATGGAACTGATTTACACAGAATTTATGGAAAATTAATTAATTACTGCTGTTGATTCCTACGTGAAAATGTCCATGGATATTTTTATTTTTTCCTCGGTGAGGAGTGATCCTTGAGGGGTTGATCAGCACCTGAAATTGGCCTGGAAGGACCTGCAAGATCTGCAAAGCTTTTCCAGCAATGGCTCCATGAGCTTTCTCCTGTTATTGCTCACATTTGGGCTGGAAACGGAGCTTTGCCAGAGGCAGCTTCACAACATTGCACAAAATTCCACCCCATGAGTGGCAGGCTATAAGAAAAACAATATTGATGTATTTTCCCCCCGATTTGTGGTTTCTTTTGTCCACAGAGCGTTTTTTGTCTCGCAATGACGTCAAAGCAAAAAATTCTCTTGCAAAATGACAACTGGAAAATAATCCTGAGAAGATATTGGATTTCCTACCTAGTAATTAACTAACTCGGGCTTAATGGAATCTATTATATATTTTACCAAGTCTACAGAAGATTAGCAAAACAAAAGTATTATTTTCCTCTGTTTTGATTGCAGTGCTGGAGGCAAAGGCAGCTTAAGACTTCGCAAGGAAGTGTTTTGTGTTCCTAAAGTATCCTAAGCTCCAACATCATCCTCACGGGAGGTGACAATGACCAGGACAGGGACCATGATGATGACACCGTTTGGTGACAGGGATTTCATCCTTCACAGCAACAATTCACCTTTTCCTAGGAAAAATGGTCCTGTATTTCCCAGCTTCCTCCATCGCCTCTGGACACACGCTCGGCTGTTTTTCCCACTTCTTCCAAAAAAAAAAAAAAGGGAAAAATGCTCCCATCAGTGGTCAGCTGGAGTCCTTTGAGAAGCCCTTTTTATCCACCTGTAGATATGAAGCTGTTGTGGCTAGCAGAGCTCAGTAAATGACTCAGGTCGCTCTGGTTCTTCATTTCTGTGAAGTCCTCAAAGACAGAGTTTAATGCGCTTTAATGTTCATGGCTTTCTGGAGGAGAAAAGTCGCCAGGTTTTCACAGAATTCCCTGTCTTTAAGGCTGCCCCGTGGAGAGGAAAATACTAATTTTGGCCGCACTGTGGAATGTCAGAAGGAGCAGCTTTTACTGAGAGTCCTCAGGACAAACTCAAACAACAGATGATGTTTTCCTTTCCTCTACAAAGCAGATTTGTCATGCCTTTACACTCTCAGGTGCTGTGCAGGGATGGGTAAGTACTAATATCCCAAACTGAATTTTAAAAGCTTAGGGCTGGGACTTTTTGGTGTTTCAGTCACTGTTGCTGAGGATGTTCTGCCCTCACCTAACATGGACCATTTCAGCCCCGTGAGTGAAGAGTGACTAAGAAACCCATCAGGGCCTCTAAAACTCCATTAGTACATTTTAATGAATTTATACAACTTGACTAATATTAATTCATTAATTTTCTGATGATTAATTTTACTAGGTTAACTTAAATACCAGTCATCCATTGTTTCAGTGGAGCCCAAAGGGTGTCCTCAATCGAACTTCTCTGAATCTCCAAATCCCTTCCTAGGGAGCATCTACCTGGAGCCATGGAGAACAGCATCAACATGGATTTGATGGCCTAAAATACCTTTCCATTCTTATTTTGGATATAACCTCTTTCTTCCTCTTTGTCTCTGTGGATCCACAATCACAATGGGAAAAAATTCACTTTTGATTTCTTGTGCGTCTTCCCACATTTAGTGAAAATATCCTTCTGCTTATATCCCATAAAAAGAGACTTTGTCATCATTTGTTCCAGGCTCCTCAAAACAGAATTTTAGTTTCGTGAAAGAGATTGAGTTTCCCAGGAAAATGCTTTTTCAGGGTCTCAGCGAAGCACCAATGTGTTTTAATAAAATGCAGTAAAGTGGATCTATGTCAGGGAAGATTTAATGCTGATAGTGGCGTTGGGCTTTGGAGATTCAATTATCCTTGGGTGGAAAAGATGGGAACGTTCCCAAGTGCACGAATGAAAAGGGAAGACGAAGAAAAAATATCCTCTTTATCCAGCCAAAGTGGGAATCAGGTGAATGAAAGAGTATCTGTTTTAGGCACAGGAGAGGCTGAACATGTGTTCTGCACCACGAGGGACCTTGCTGTCTGACAGACAGTGGGGTTTGGAGATCTGGGAAACAAGTGCTGCTCATGGAGCAGCAAAATTCACCCTGTCGGAAACTGGAGCTGATATTCTCTCCTCGAGCTGGAAAACTTCCAGCCTTGAAACCACGGATGCAACACTCAAACAGGGCTGGCTCAGATCTCACTTTGGCCATCTGCTCATTGCTGCAGGAGGAACATCCCGGGAGGAGTTTAGTGATGGTTGGGATGTGCAGCCCATGGATACAGTGGTAGGAAACTGCCTGGCTGTGTCCTCCTGTCCCCACAGCCATGTCCTCCTGTCCCTTTTCTTCCTTCCACCTTTCCTGTGAGGGTGGTGAAGGGCTGGGATAGAATTCCCAGAGAAGCTGTGGCTGCCCCTGGATCCCTGGCAGTGTCCAAGGCCAGGCTGGACAGGGCTTGGAGCAACCTGGGACAGTGGAAGTTGTTCCTGCCCATGGCAGAGGTGGGTCTGGATGATTTGTAGGATTCCTTCTGACCCATTCCATGACTGTGATGTAAAACTGAGTCAGTGAACATTCCGTGTTGCTCTGCACCTGGGAAAGGGAGGTCTCCCCTCCACCAGTGCTGAGTGACAACTTCAAACCTGTTTGCTTTCCAGCCCACCTGGGAAAGTGCACTGGGATTTCAAGGGAGAGGAAATATAAAGTGTTTCCTCATCAAACTTGGCACTATCTCCTTTGCAGACAGAGCTCTCTCCCTCTCCACAATAACTTTCCATTGTGTTGAATCAAACTTTATCTTCAATTCTTCTTCCCCATTCTAATAATAACAACGAGACATTCGCAGTGTGGCTTCCCAAGTGATTCACTCGCTCTTGATTGGGACTTTACACCACTTCAAAGGTAGGCAGCAATTTGGCTTTTTAACACGTTAGAGATAACACTTCTTTTGCATTGGGATGAACTCATTATGGGCTGTAGGACTGGGACACGATTATTTGCAGGCACTTTTCTGCTGATAGCAATGAGGAGATGAGGTGAAGTAATGGGCTGGGGGAGAACTCATTAAATGTCGAGTCAGAACAATGGGTTCTCCCAGCCTTTAACTCCTTAGATTCATCTGGATCTTTCAATCTCAGCATCCTCCAGCCACTGGAGACTAAAACAACAATGGGCTGAAGGCGGCAAGAAAAGCCAGGCAATTATTTCACTTCAGTAGGAGTTTAATGAAATTCTCCCGGTCGGAGGCAGATAACAGCAGGAGGAGCAAATTGGGTCGCTGAGGCTCTGACGTGGAAGAGCAGAATGGGAGAAGATCAGTGAGAAGCTGCTGCCCTTTGGGGGCTGGCAGGGCTTTTAGGAGGAGCCCTAAATTCGGACAGACTCACCTTGAAGGGTTTGTCTATCAACATCTACCTACAGATGCTTCACTCCAAAGTTTAGCACCTAAATATAGACCTGGACAATTGTCTGGGCCTTACCTTCAGCTGGTGCAGGTTCTTTGAATGTCTCCTGGATTGCTTTACACGTCTGACAGGCCCTGGTTTTTCCTGTTGGCCCTAGAAATGCAAAAAGGCTGCTGCAATAGCCAATTCTTTCTCTTCGGAGGTTTACATTATCATCTTTGTCTCATTACTCCTGGAGGGCTGCCCATCATTTCTTACAGGGTCTTTATTCAAAAGGTGCAAGGAGAGGGGTGTGGGAAGGGAGGGGACAGAAAGGCGATTTTTTATTTTTTTCCTAGAAAAAAAGAGAAAATAATTCATTGAACTGCACAGGTTTTATTATTTATTCATCATATGTGGGCAGAAAACTCTTGTCCCCCCTGTATTTACCTGCACTTAGAGGTTCTTCGCTGAGGGAAAAGGAAGATGCTGAAGACCTGCAAACCTTGAATATCCAGTGAGCAGTTGTGTCCTTTGTAGAGAACAAAATTCACAGCCCAATCCCAGCATGGGGAACGCTCGAGATCTTGAACAGGACGCGCTGGAGGTGTTTGAGGGATGGCTTTGACCCTTCCGCTGGCATCAAGGCCAAGCAGAGGTGCTGATGCTCCCAAACCCCACAGCCCCAGCTGCAGGTTGCACACACAGCCAAGCAAAGAGGGTTTTATTTTTCTCTCCCAGTTGTTTCTTGCAGGTGAATTCCTCAGCCATCTGCAGAAAATTTTCCCTCCGTGGCCAGGAACACGTGGCCCAAGGCTTGGTGGGGCTGTGGGTTTAACTCCCCCCTTCCTCCCCAGGCTGAACAAAGCCTTTGATTGAGAGATCAACTCTGGGCTTCGCGAGAAAAGCGAGCTTGGGGCGTGTGAGTGAGCGTGTGAGTGTGTGTGTGTGTATTTTTCCTTTCTTTCCATCATACTAATGAAATTTGCAGACACAGAGAGGAAACTGAGAGTTATTTATAGGAGTGAGAGGAATGTGAGGCCTAATTGTGCTTAGTCTATTGCTAAGTATGTAATCTGTTTGCTATTACCCTTCCCAGTCCTGCACACAGGTCCTGGCGGGGTTAAGTGCATCACAGGCATCTGAGGAAGAGAAAATATCAGGTGAAGGGCTTTGCATGGTTTAACAAGTGAGACAAGGAGGCAGAGGCATTTTTAGGGTTAATTAGGTTGGGAAATTCGGATTTTTTTAAGGGTTTTTTTCCCCCTAATTACCTTTTCCCGGTTTCTGGGCTTCTGTCTCCCTGCCCATGATGTCCTGGGGTCACCTGGAGCTGGTGATAGCACAGGATGAGGATTTAGGATCAGGGGCTTTGCCCTCCCCTCTTTGCTTTCCTCACCGACCGTCCCAGCTCTGAAAGGCTGATGAGAAAGGAGCTGAAATGCTCTGTAGAAACACAGAATTGGTGAATACTTGCCATTTTCCACATGGTTTTGAATCAGAACCCTCCCCAGCTCACCCCTAACCCCACAGCAGCCCCGATGCATCCTTCCCACTGGCTCAGGAGCAACTCTGCTGCCCACAGAGTGTCCACTGCGTGTCCTGTGCTGTCCCAGCCATGGTGACAAATGGGAGCACAGAGACCCTCTGTGGGGCAGCCCAGCGTGGGGAGCTGAGCCTCGTTCCTCACGGAAAAAGAGGAAAAGTCAGGCGTGCAACCTGATACAGCTGCTAATATCTCCCAGGCCAGAGCGGAGCACTCCAAAAATCAGTCCTGAGCTGATTTTTGCTGCTTATCACTGTCCACTCGGGCTGGAATATTCCATTCCTGCAGCTCTGGAGAGGCTCTGAAGGATCCTGTCACCTCTCCTGGGTCAAGGTTCCTCGGTTTTTCGGACAAACACTTTTCCAGGGATGTTTTGCCAAATGCCATGGTGACTCAGCCTTGTCACTCCTCTTAGCCGGGATAACAACACTGAAAGGGAAAAACAAATGGTATTTATTGCCATGCCCAAAATCGGCTCTGACACTGAATTTAGACAGCCAGAAATAGAGTGATTATGGAGTGAGTTGCAATTAAGAGCCTCGGGATCCTCCTGCAGAGGTGGGCTGGCTCTGTCTGAGCTGCCTGCCCTGCACGGGATGGGAAGCTGCTGGAAATTCGGGAAGGATGCAGGATGCTACTCCCAGCTGGGCTCTCCAACCACTCTGCCCCTTCCCAAGTGGATTCCGAGACAGCCAGTGGTGGCAAAGCCAAGGCAGGGATGAGGAGCTGCAAGGACTTTGCTCTTTGGCTGGTGAGCCCAGCCTGCCCAGCAAGCACACCCAGGGCTGGGAGCATCCCCTGCCCTGTTCTCTGCAGAGAAATACAAAAGAAGAAGGAAAAAGACTCAAAAAATAGAGTGGCAGGTGACATTTTGGGCTGAGTCACTGAGAGGATTCACACTGTGAATCCCCGTGGGAATGATCCCATCCTTCTCCAGCATTTCCCTTTCAGGCCCTGCTCCTGACTCTAAAGTAAATTGACTTTATCCAGTGTGGGTGAAGGCCTGTCCTGGTTACCACATTTCTGCCAGGCCACCAAGGAAACACTGATTTAAGGTGTGACATTTGGGGTCTTTGTGGGGTAAACAGGAGGAAATGGCAGGCAGGTGATCTGCAGCCTTCCTCCATTGTGAATAAAACATGGGATGCCAGTTGGCCACTGGCCACTCATTTGGCCACAGACCAGCTGGCTGACATTCCTCTCTTCCATCCTTTCCTCCTGGACCCGGAGGGTGGGGATTTTACGGCAGCAATGAGTTTATTCCTGGGGTAAACAGGAGAAATTGGAGGGTAATTGCAGCAGGGAGTTTGCTTCCTGTTGCAGAGAGAGGAACCTGCTGGCTGCCAACTGGATGTCAGCCCTCCAAACGTGAGGCCACTTGGCATTTGTTCCTCCCAGGGCTTGCAGAAGGATGTTGGGAAGTGTGGGAATGAGGATCCCATTGATGCCTTAATAATTTTGGGGTTTTTTTTCTCTTCATGCATCTGTAACTCGGTGTAGTTCTGTGCTGTTACAGAACTACTGAAAACCTCTGTTCCCAACACATTTAGCCAAAACAAAGCTCTCTGGATAGAGATTCACAGAGAACCAGCAGGTTCTGAAGGGAATAACTGCAGCAGATACCTACAGCAACATCTTTACCTTGTAGAAATAACATTTGCAATTGGGTTTCAGCTGCTGGTGTCAGAAAAAGGACAAGTGTGAAATCAGAAATTCAGCCTGGGCAATCTGCTCTGCATCGTGTGCTGAATTGGCTCAGCGAGAGGCAACAGCTGGCAAGAGGCTTTTGTTTTATTTATCTTTTTTTGGTTTTTTTTTTGGGATTTTGGGGTTTTTTTTTGGTAATCAATTATAAATCAGATTTTTTCAGTTGTCTTCTGCTACTAAGAAAGGCTCTGCAGTGCCAGGTTGGTGTGTTCGTGTCACTGTTTGGGAATTGTTTGGATGTGGGTGTGATGTCAAAGGGTGTCATTCCTGCCTGAAATCCCTGGGCAGGTTATGGCTGTTCACAGCTACAAACGTGCAGGCTTTGAACTTCTACTTGCTGACTTTCCCAGCATCCTTCCTATTAATTAGCCCTCAGGAATTAATAATTCAAAAGTCTTTCCTCCTGCTGCAGCGTCCTGACGGCGGTGAGCGTGGCTGTGCTGCTGTAGATAACAACAGCGAAATATTCATCATTTCATATCCTTGCTCTCTCCCAGCGGTGAGGCAGAGGCATCCCAAGCTCCCAGCATCTGCTTTCTAGCTCAGCTCCTGCCACAGTCCCAACATCCCCCTGCTTTGGGGACATTTTGGGCTGAATCACTAGGAGATGTCCACTGTGCATCTCTGTGGAATGATCCAGCCCTCCTCCAGCTCGCTGGCATTTCCCTTTCAGGCTCTGCTCCTAAGTCTAAAATAAACTCTCTTTATTCAGTGGGAGAGTGAAGGCTCATCCTGGTTACCACATTTGGGTTCCTGAGCTCCGAGGTGGCTCATGAGGTGTGTCCCAGGGGTGGCAGGGCCACCAAAGGAAGGACAAAGCAGATCCCTCTCATTTCCATCCCTTGCTGAAAGCCTGTAGGAACGGTGTGTGATGGGATAAATGCAGGATTGGGGTTGCATTTGCTTTCTGCTCACTTTGTATCCTGGTTTGGCCACATTCACACCAAAAAGTCCCACCCACACCTGGAGGGAACTGCAATGACCAAGGGAAATCACTGTAATGACCAAACAAGAAAATAATCTCTTGGGAATCTCTCAGCTGATGGACACCTGGGAATAGCAACTCAAACACAGCGCTGGGATTGAGGGATGAGAGAGCAGCCACACATTGAATCCCTATACACACCTGCCCCAGTGGGTGAAAAAATCCCAGGGAGGACCAAGCAGAGCCTCCCCCAGGATAGAAAATCAGCCCTGTTCCTTCCAGGACACTGGGAATGCTGAATTATGGCTCCATCCCTCCCAGGACACTGGGAATGTGTGTTATGGCACGTGCAGGAGCCTTGCCCTGAGCAATGCACAGGCTGTTCCCAGAACTTCCATGAAAACAGCAACAGCAGCAAAAAAATGATGCAGCCAGCACAAAGCAGAGGTCAGAGGGTGCAGCTGAGAGAGGCTTTGCTGTCCCTAAACCCACTCAGGAAGAGCTTCATGGCAAACTCACCCCATAGCTTTGGGTTCTGCCTTGTCTCCTTTCACTGGTTGGTGAGAAATGTTGATTTTCCACATTTTATTCTGCCCACAGCTATGAATATTCATAGTATATTGACAACACAGAAAGAAAAAAGAGTTTGTTTAGTTAGTAAGTATCAAAATAAAAAGTGTCTCTTCGTTTAAGATGAGACACCTAAACCATAATCAACAACTCTTGAGTCAGAAACCATGAATCATCCTTTGAAATCAGATCACATTCAAGATTAGTTTCTCATGGTATTGTTGAGGAATTTCAGATATTCCCATTGGGAATGGAGTTATTTCTTTAACCACCCCAAGGTTAGTGTGTTTGGTCCTAATTTTTTCTTGTGTAATGAAGGTTGCCCAAAGGTAAGGAATGCTGAGATCTAAAAGTGGAGTGGAAAAAAACCCCCAAAACCAACAAAACAAAACGTCAGTGAGATGAGGACAAGATTTAGAGACCAAAGGGAACTGGAGGCACAAATTGGACTATTTTACCCTGGCAGAAAGTTCATAAAGGCTTATGACCATCTCGTTAAATTCGACACAAAAATAGCTCAGGTCGCTGCTGGAAGCTTTCTCCAGCCAGCTGTAAAGAAAGCAATAGAGAGCTCTACTTGAACAGAGAATACACGAGTTTTCTCTGCTTTCAGGGAGAATAAGAAGTGTCAGGAGGGCTGGGATGGATTTCAGGGAAAGGTTCTTCCCCCAGAGGGTGCTGGCACTGCCCAGGCTCCCCAGGGAATGGGCACAGCCTGAGGCTGCCAGAGCTCCAGGAGTGTTTGGACAATAATCTCAGGGATGCCCAGGGTGGGATTTGGGGTGTCTGGGCAGGGATGGGGGTTGGACTGGATAATCCTTGTGGATCCTTCCAGCTCAGGATATTCCATGATTCTCCGTCTCTTATTTCTGTGTGATCTCTTTGCTCTATTACCCATCAGCAAGAACGAGCACCCCCAGCTCCTCCTGCACTCACCCTGGGGAATGTGGGGAGAGGAATCTGTGCCAATCCCATCCCAGAGTGATCCCAGAGTGGCAGCAGGGAATTGCAGGAGCATCCAGAGGGTGATTCACCCCATCCAGGCATGAATCACCCTCTGACACAGCCAGCTCCCACCACCAGCGACTCCAGAGGGCTCGCAGAGAGCTTTAAATAGATATTTAACCTCAAATTGATAAATGTGGCTGAAATCAATCCCTTGATTTCTATCCCAGATCCATTAAGCATGTCCCATTGCTACTTTCTTTGGGAATATCCTTCAAGTCACGACATCCATCTAGGCGAAACCTTCCCTGCTGCTTGGACAACGGTGGGAATTTTCTCCAGTGTAATGTTTTTTGGTTAAATCAAGCCTTTGGCCAATCTCACTGAATCAGCAGCTCTGAGCAACAGCAGAAAGTGGAGCTCCAAGTGCAGGGGTAGAAATTTTGATGCAGAGGGTGAATAATACATGGAAGTGAAAAGTATCCTGCTATTTTCACCTCCCTCTTTTCAAAGGGATGGAAGGAGAGAGAGACAAGGCGCTCGCTGGAAACCCTGAGTTAGATTTTTAATAACGCAGATTTCTCCCCCACTTTTCTCCCCTCCTTTCCTTTGCATAGTGAGAAACTTCCCAAGGTTGCCAATGGCACTAAAACAGCCCGTCCACTTTCAGAATTTCAGTCACCTCTTAAACACTTAGAGGCTGAATTGAGTGAAAACCCGTTTTCAGAAGAGTTTCCAAGGAAGTAGAAAGTTTCCACACCCTGAATCTTGCACTCAAAGAAGTGGAAACTGGCTGGTGGCTGCCAGCAGTCTGAATTGTTGTATCATGGGCTGCTGAATGCTTTATTCTGTCATAAAGACACGAACATGCTTGGTGCTCCACTAAAACACACAAATACCCTTTGAGGAGCGAAGCTGCACAATATATGACTTGTGAATTCTTCTCTCCTTGCATTTTCTTGGCACAAGGTTGCTTTTCAGCTGCCTCGTACCAAATAAATTCTGATGAAGTCGCACAGCTTGTGTTTTGCAAAATTCAAATGTTGCAGTCACAGCGAAAAAAAAAAGAGAGGGAGGAATGTGCTTTGTACTAAAGACACCTGGATGAGAGTCTGTAGCCCCAACTGTTTGGGGATGACTAATCAGCGACCACATGCTATGTGAACTTTTACAGATATTACCTATTTATGGCTTAAAACATAAAGCCTGGGCACAACAGAGTGCTGCAAAGAGAAATAAATGATCAACAAGGCATGGAGCTGAGACCCTGCACTGGAGATCAGAGACTTGGAGGCTATTTTGAAGTAAATTTGGGGAATTTTGGGGGTGCTGAACCTTCCCATTCTGCAGTGAGGTGGGAGACACTTGGGCCAAACTTCTCCTCATTCCTTCACATGGGAGGACCCAACTGGGGAGCCAGCAGTGACCATCTGGAGGATTAATTCCCCAACTGGCTGAGGAGTTCATCTCTGGGCAGGTTGCATTATTGATTGGGTCTCTATTCTCATCTTGCAGCTCACAGAGGGCTGAGCAGCAAATGTTGGCAGAAAGAATTTTTGCTCTGCATGTCCATGGAGAAAAGGCACTGGGAATCTCAGAGGTGGAGTGAGCCTTCTGCCAGTTCCATAAGACTCGACCATACCAAAAGGAACTGTGCAATAACCCAATTTAGAGTTTGAACAGCCTCTCCTTGCTGTTCACCCTTTCTACTTCATGCAAAGGTATTTGTTGCTTACAATATTCCAACTAATGGCTGCTTTAATGCAGGACTGAGTATAACAAAGCAAAAGAAAATGCTGAATTTTGAAATTCATCCTCATTCAGTGCTTAAAGTCTATGGAAAAGCTCTGACTAAACTTAGAGGTTCTGGGTGGGGGATTATGGGGTTCCCACAGTTTGATCCTGCTTGATGATCCTGCATTTATATAATGACATAAAACTATATTCATCAACTCGTTCAACCACCTTGTGCTAAGGATTTTATTTAACTTCCAGATCAGAGAAGAGTGTAAATAATAACAGAGCAGTCCAAGGTCTGAGAATGAAGTTGCTTAGGGCTGCTGGTTAAATTCCATGATATTTTGGGAGTCTTCAGTGCTCAACACTGGTGTTTGCTGCCAGTGTCAGGCTTAGTCTCGTTATCATTTTGGTACAGCACGGTAAAGCTGAATGAAATTATTGTAATTAAATGGTTGTTATGTAAAAGCTCTTTGCTTTGCATTGCTTTCCGTATTATACAAGAGAAAGCGGTTATTATATAAAGCAACCAATCAAAGAAAACAAAACCCTTTTCCAGAAAATCCCACTCCTTTAAAGTGTGATCAAATTCTAAAAGCTTTTGTAATGAGCGAATGGAGTTTGGGAACAAGATTTATTTCTCTACAAACTAACTTATTTTCCATTCTAGTCCAGAAAAAGAAATCATCACCTTTTCCTGTTGATAAATTTTCAAAATGCCAAGTCATGGGTGGGTTAGGAAAATCTTGTTTGTAATCAAAGGCTTGGCCAACTTCCTACATTTTTTACATTTTAATTATACACTGCATTGGCATCCTGCTATAAAGACATTACTTTCTGGAAACTGCCAACTATTTACATGACTAAGAACTTAATTGAATCAAGAATTTTAGAATTTTTGCTCTTTCTTCTCTCTCTCTTTTCTTTTTTTTCCCTTTTTTTCCTCTAGTAAAAAGCCATCATTCCCATTCCTTGGTACAGAAAACATTCCTTCGCTCCCGTTGGATGTTAGTAGCAAACACAAACAAGACTTTTGTCCTCAAGCAGCACTTCAGACGTGTGGTCTGATGTCTCAGGATCTCGGTCTTTCAAGGAACTGTTAATTACTGCTGCCAAATGAGATTAACAATTCCTTTAAACCCACATAGGTGTCCAAGTTGTGAGGTTTTCCCCTAGCTGGAAGTGTTCAGATCTGGTTTGGTGCCTCCTTAGGAGTGTTAATCCCCTCTAATCCTGCACGTCTGAACCGGGGATTACTGCAGTTTAACGGATTCACTGGGGAAAAGTGATCTCAGATCCCCTTTCCCAAGTATCCACGGGGAAGGAAAAGTAAAAATGGATCAAATTTTGATCCATGAGGAGCATCAGTGAAACCCAGAGGTGTTCTGAGTGAGACCATGAAGGCAAAGGTGGTGCCTGAGGACATCCAGAGAGCAGCAGAGCAGGGAGCAGTGCTGGATGCTCATTTCTGTGCCTTTTCCAGCCTCAGCACCTTTTCTCCAAGGCAGAGATGGATGGATGGATGGATGGATGGATGGATGGATGGATGGATGGATGGATGGAGGGATGGATGGATGGATGGATTGATGGATGGATGGATGGAGGGATGGATGGATGGAGGGATGGATACATGCATGGGTGCATGAATGGATGGATGGATGGAGAGATAGATGGATGGATGGATGATGGATGGATGGATGGATGGATGGATGGATGGATGGAGAGATGGATGGATGATGGATGTATGAGCTGCAGAACCTCTGCCCCATGTTCATCACACAGGACTGGCAATAGCTTGAACAACAAGCATGACCTGCCCAGAGCACACAATCTATGTAATTTAAATCTTAAGAAGTAACAAAAAAAAAATCAAATTATAAGGTGCTCCAAGCCTTGTGTTTCCAAGCATCCCAAATGGAGCTGACAAAGCCAGCTCCTTTGAGCAGAATGCAGTGAAAATTATATGTCTGCCTAAGCAAAAAGGCTGTGAGTGCTGTTATCCTCTCCCCATTAGGAGACAAATTCAATTTCTGGTAATTACAGCTGTGCCTCCCTTTTTCGAGCTGTTTCAATGGGTTCAGCACACTTCTCTTCTCATTAGTGCTGAGAAACTCAAAATGAAAGGTACTGTTGAATTGGAAAATATTATTATTACAGTAAAAGTCACAAGGAATTGGATTTGTACAAAACTATAAAGCAAAACACACTGAGATGATTCATTTTGCATCACATGGACAAAGACGTAATGTTGTTAATATGGGAGAACAGATGTGCTTATGTATTTTAAGTATCTCCTTTTCTTTTCTCTGATGAAAAGTTGTTTTTTTAACCCCCAAAAAGAGAAGGAAAAAAAAAGAAAGTAAGAAAAGCCAACCTGATCTTGATTACTGGTACTATTGAGACAGTTCACTGGGAAATGAAAGCAGTCACTGCTGTTGCCATTAATCTCATTTTATGTTAGTTTGGCTTTTACTGCAGAAAGTAAAAACTCTTGGGTTTTCTTTGCTCCCCAGTCCCATATGTGAGTCAAAGCAAAGCTGACAAGCAAGTCCTTGACATAACCTCACGCAGGCTGTGGTTAGGAGCTCTCGAGCAGCCACGGCCCAGATGTGATTTCCTCACTTTATTCAAATTAATTTGGCTGAAATTAAAAAGGCAGCGCTTTGTTTTGGTTTGGTTTAAAGAGACAAGGCTGGGGGGCAGTCGCTGCCTCGTTATCTCTATTTTTTCATGGCACAGTTGTTCTGATGTGTGTGTGAGAGAAAGTTCGTCCTTTTTCCATTCTGTCAGACCTCAAGCATTTGGTGCAGCGACCCAAAAGCTGCTGCTGGGTTGAAGTTCTCTGTAGGAAAATCCCCTGGGATTTCACACCTTGCCTTTGGGAGAAAGAAAAGCACTTTGTCACTGTCCAGCGGATAAATCCTCCATCCTGAGGGACGGAACTCCCTCCTGCAGACACAATATCTTTTATTGCACGCAGCAGAGGAAGGCAGAGCTATGGAATTTATGAGAGGATCCTTCTGGATTAGAAAATGATACATTTATAGAGTGGAGATGCTCCTCAGGGATCCCAGAGCACTTGTTTGAAATGCACAGGGTTTTTTCTGTCCGTGCTACGCAGGGAGCTGCCTCCTCTCTTTATTAAAGAGCAGCGTAGCCTCTTCAGTGTCTGCTTTTCACATCCAAGTTAAAGATGAAAATTCAATAAATTAAAGATAATGCTGGGCAGCAAATGGGTGAAGAAGCCAGTTGGGGTGAAGGGATCTGGTTTTAAAAACAGTTTAGGGGAGCAAAAGCAGTTGCAGAGCCTGACCTGCCAGAAGAAAAACATTGGGAAATATAAAACATCCTCTTGGCATGAGAAAGCTCACATGGCACTGCTCGGTGACCCTCATGATTACTGTCATTAATTAGGGACTGTTTTATAAGCACCCAAAGACTTGCTAGGTCTGAGCCACTGTGGGAAGTGATGAGTTTTTAATGACAACCAGCACACTTGAAAAATTCCCATATTGTGGAGACAGCCACATCCCTGGGGAGCCGAGTGCCTGCCCTCTCCTTGCTTGGTTTAATGTTTGCTTTCAAACAAACCAGGGCAAGGCTCAGCTCTTACAAATCACATTAAACCAGGGGGGACACATTTCATTATTTGGCAGCGAGTTTATCTTCTGTGCTGAAACCGAGCCTGAAACAAGATTCCCACTCGGGTTTGTTTGCTCCCTGGGAAGTGCAGAGGGAAATGGGAGGATGCTGCAAATGAAAAGTCTGTTTAGGCCACATAATCTCCTTCATTAAGTATCAGTGATGCTGGAAAAGGCTCACTCGGGGACCTATTAATGGAAACACATCTGCTGCGTTCATAATAATAAAAGACCGGCTCTTAAGTGATTAATTGCTGTGAACAGAAGCAGGTCCAGCTTTGGGGAGGCAAATTCGTGGCACATTTGGATGTGCACTGAAGGCTTTGCACAGATGAGCACAACTCCTGCTTGCAGCACTGCAAGGACATGTCAGAGGGTTGGGATGGGTCAAGTCAGGCCACCTCGCCTCTGCTTGACAATCCCACTTCTGCCAGGCTTCCCCAAGTTGGATTAACTGGAAAAGGAGCATCGCTGCATTTTCTTCCCGATTCAAATGTGTTTTATTAGCAGTGCTTGTATCACGGTAGCCACAAGAGACCCTAATCAAAGTGGGGCCCTCCTGGGTTAGACACTGTCCAGAGCCATAATACAAACCAGCTCTTCCTTTTAGGAACTGAAAGGCTTGCAGACAACCAGAGCTTGGGAAGGGAAAACCAGACAGGGAGTGGGGAAAAGCCATGAAGTTTGAGAAGACGACTGAGAGCTCGTAGGTCTCGGGTTTGGATTTCGGGTCCTTCTTTAGGACTGGGAAATGATGGATGAGCTCCTCGGCAGTGAGACAGGAGTGCAGAGCCTTCAGCAGAGCCACAGCTCCTGGGGCTTGCAGAGGGCTGGGGGAGCCTTGGCTCTGGCACTGAGAGGCCAAGAAACTCGGGAGAAAAGCAAACATTCCTGGTGGAAAGCTGCTGGGGATGCCTGAGCAGGGAGCTCGGAAACATTCCCAGCTCTGGAGGCAGGCATGTCACAGCCCTTCAGAGGGAGACAGAGCCTGAGCCAGACTGGCAGGAAAGTAGGGCTCCTCGCCAGCACATTGATTAGAGCCCAGATGAAGATAAAAAGGCTGGAGACCCAATGCACAGTCTGGAGCTGTGTGTTTCTGGGGAAGATCTAATGTATTCATGCTGTCAGGTCACATACATTAGGCCCAGAAACCTGAGGTTTGCTTTCTTCTTTTTCCCCCCCTTTTTTTTTGGAAGCACTTGGAGCAAATATATTGAATGAGACATTTGCAAGCATGGAGCCCATTAATAACACAAGGCCAGTGCAAGGCTGCAGCCTCATTCATGCTGCTCTGGGGAGCCAAGGAAATTAAAATCCTCTCCGTTTCTTTTCTGCACTGGGGAAATCAAAGCCAAGCCCTGAGAAGGGGCTGATTGGACACAGGTGAAATGTCTGTTTGTTTTTAAAGCCTTGCAGCTCTCATTTTTGATAGTCCCTGGGTTTTCCAAGTGCGTTTTGCAGATACCAGGGGACAGATGGCTGGAAGAGAAGAAAACGAGTGTGAGGAGCATCAGAGAACCAGGAACTTTTTCAGATGCTGAAGAATAAAAGACTTTACTGCAAAGCCTCCTTGCTGATAGCTGATGGAGGTGCCCAGCTTGTGCTTCATCCCCCTACAGAGTTCCTACTGTATTCCTCATATTCTGTGAGCCTGCAGCCTGATTTGGGCTAAAACACCAATAAAACCTGCCAGGAGTCTCACAGAACGAGGAAACAACAAACCAGACAACAATTATTCAGTGCTGCACATGATGTATTGCAGATAAGATGCAGTTAAGATGCAGATAAGGTGCAGATAAGATGAACCCATGGGCCTATGGATATTTTATCACTGGATATAGTACACATCTTACTTTGGGTGCACAAAGAGCCCTGTCTGTGCATCCACAACCCCCAGCTCTGCTCCTTGGCCAGGCAGCCCCTGTAAGTCTCCATGCAGATGTCCATTAGCCGAGCACTGAGTGGGCAGAGAGACACCAGAATGACTCTGTCACGAATCTGATGTTCTCATCTGAGCAGATCTGAACGCTCTCGCTTTATAACTGCTTCCTGCAGTCAACCTCCCATGATAGCCCAGACTTGCTAACGCTCCCTTTATTGCTGCCATCTGATTGTATAACTGCACTGATAGCAGCTCTTCATATTGCATCGATTAGGAGGAGAACAGGAAAATGAACAAAATGTACTCATTCTGTTTATAGCTGGAGCTATAATTTTGTGGCCCTCCTTGGACGCCTGAGCAGGAGAATCAGATGCATTCCCTGTTTGGCAGTGATCTCCTGCACTGGCTGGGAGTTGGGTCCAAGTTTGCTCGGCTCCTGAGCTCACAAATGGCTGTTTTTAGGATGTGGGACACGGACAGGGCTCCCAGGGCAGCTGGGGCACAGCAGGAGCTTGTGCTGAATAATTTCCAGAGGAGAGAGGTTATTCATCAAGCGCTGTGGTGTGGTTGGGAGTGAAGGTTCAGAGCGATGCGGAGGGAGGAGGATGATGATGATGATGGACTTGGCAGAGGTTCTCTCTGCCCTCCCAGTTAGGGGCACTTAGGGGTTATTTCTCTCCATCACTGGGGTCACAGGCTGATTTATGGACAAAACCTGGCTCTCTCCCCCTCTCAGCGCTGCCAGCCTTGCCTGCCCTGGATTTGAAGGGCTGAGATGGACACTTGACTAATTTTCAGCTGTGGAAAAAGCTCTTTCCTTGCTTTGCTGGGCTTTGGTCAATTCGGTGGTGAATGACTCAAGGTTACTCTGAATAAATGAGAAGTTTCAGGTGGTGTGAATCTAATCTTTTGAAGAAGAAGAATGAGGGAAAAAAAGGGGAAATGACGCATTTATCTCTCCTCTAGAATTCCTATTTAAACTGAAGTATTTTTAATAAAATCACTTATTTGTTTCAGGGCCGTAGGGTAGAATCTCTTCTACAGAGCAAGAAAAACACTTTTTTTCTGATGTATTAACTGATTAAGGAGTGTCAGTCTTGCACATTTTCCCTCACATATAAAGATTTTAAAACAGCAGTTTGCTAAAATTCTGTAACATTGAGAATGCAAATCTCTGCAAACTGCTCTAGAGTAGGGTTTTTTCCCTGGGTTCAGAGCCAAACCAAAAGCTCTTATGAGGCTAATCCCAAAATGAGAGACCACCCTGGTTTATCCTCACCCACTGCTGCTGGAACGTGTGCACCAAAGGTTTTGTGGGAATGTAGCTTTTTCCTGTGTCACTGTCAAATTCCTCTGTTGATGGCTATGTGAAATGGATGATTAGAGGACAGGAAAACTGAACTCAGTTTCCTCAGTTTCCCTGCTTGCTGAACTTCCACGTTCAACCCAGTGCTGCTTTTGCTTTGTTCTTTGCTGACTGACGTTTCCCCCAAGGAGATTTCAGTGCATTTTTTCCCAGCCCAAAAAACTTTAAAAAGGTTAGATAACAAAAAACTGCCCAACCAATTAACACAACGATGCAGTAATGAGGTAATAAAGAGGCCTAGAAAGCTGTAGGATGTCACCTGTGGACGTCCCAGCTGATGCCATCCCATTTCCCATCCATAGGAATGGATCTGCTTTGCTCAAGCTCTCAATCCCAGCCTCTCAAGCTTTTGTCCACTCCTATTTTCTAAGGCAGGGCAAAAATTTGTCATTGGCAAAGTAAAGATTAAATCAAGCCTGAGTAAAGTGAATGGAGATCTGGAAGTTATCTTGGCACAGGGATCTGTTTCCTGCTCTGACGGATTTAGAAGTGCTCAGGTTCCTGCTGTGGCTGGAAAGTTGTTTCAGAACATCTTTCCTGTGATGCTCAGAAACCTCCTGCATGCTTCCCTCCTCGATTTACTCACAACCAGTTTGATCTGGGGCCAACATTGTCCTCTAGCTTAAATAACTCTCTCCCTTCCCTGGGGGTTTACCTGGGCTATTTATAGAAAGCAATCCTTTTCCTAGCCTTTTCCTGCTTTTCCTAGCCTAAACAAAGCTATTTTAGCTTCTCCTCCCCCTCCCTGCTCGCTCCACATCCTCCTCTGCACCTGCTCCACCATCCAGCTCCTGGTGTCCCACACGAGGTGGGACCTTCCTTCTCCACCTGCGTTTGCAGCTCTCCTCACACTCATTTATCCTACAATCTTTAATGCAGCCAGGTTTTCCTTTGCCCTTCATGATTTTTTGAGCCCTGCTCATCACAGCAGCCTCTACACTCATTTATCCCACAATCCTTAATGCAGCCACATTTTCCTTTGCCCTTCATGATTTTTTGAGCCCTGCTCATCACAGCAGCCTCTACACTCATTTATCCCACAATCCTTAATGCAGCCACATTTTCCTTTGCCCTTCATGATTTTTTGAGCCCTGCTCATCACAGCAGCCTCTGCCACATGTCCCTTGTGTCATTTCCATGCCATCCTCTGCTGCTGTCCCTCCTGTCCTCTCCAGGCCATCCCTGTCAGCAGCAGGGGGTGAGCGATGGGCAGTGGGACAAAGACATTATTTGGAGTTTTCTATTGCCAACAATATAATTTCCCTGATTTATTCCTGAAATCCTATAAATAGGCCACTGGCACAGTCTGGGATTGTTATCTGTGACCCCTTTTGTCTCATCCTCAGACTTGTGCACACAGCGAGGTTTTGGTACTGTCTGGTTTTCCTCAGTGGATATAAAAGGAGCCCAGGGCACGAGCCCAGATTACTCATCTAACTTCGAGACACCCTGAGGTTACATAAGATTAATTTCACTTTTAAGTATTCCCATCAACAAGGCAGGGATGGCTTTTAGGTACATCAGCTCTAGCTGCTGAGCTGCAGGTCAGGAACTGCCCTGAATAAATGTTTTCGGTTTTTTTTTTCCCTGAAGCTGAGATTCTCTCCCATCCGTTTTGGGCACCTTCACGTGAAAAGGGAGTGAGAATTTTAAAATTCCCCATCCTTACTCAAAATCTGCTCTTTTTTAGGCTGTTATCAAGTTGAGGAAGTGATGCAACATTGCTGAAAATGCCTCTGATTGTGTGTCCAGTCCTCAATTTCCTCAGTTTCCCTGCACCCCGTCACTCCTGTCTACACAAAACCTGTACCTCAGGCAGTCAAATCATCCCCCAAGGTAAGTGACAGGCATTTAATCCTGGGGCTGTTTGTTCTGATGGAATCTGGGCAAGAAAAAGCACTTGGAGTCCACGATGGAAAAATATTTCTGAGAGCAGCTACTCTGGGGCAGCAGTTCTGCTCTGCAAGCACAGGAATTATTCTGGTGCACAATAAATCTTTGTAGCTCTGCAGTCTCACTTGTCAGCTGGACCATCCTCCCCAGCCCAGAGCCTGACAGCTTTAGCTCTGATGCTGTTCCTGGTAGGAAATCATTCAGTTTTCCTCTTCTCCCCCGTTCCTTACATTCGCTTTCCATGCCATGAAAGCCGAAAATATGCAAGCTGAAAGCTTTTCTTTTTGTTTCTGGGGAGGGAAAGATTGCTCTGAACGGGAACAGCTTCATCCCAGACATCAAATTTCCAAGCACCTCAGGTTGGGGAATCAACCTTAAAACCTCCTGCTGTGGATTTGGAGCTTTTTCCTAAATAGCTCCCACAGGCAGATCCCTGAAAAAACCCTCCTGGAAGTGTTCTCACAGAATCCCAGAATTAACTAGGTTGGAAAAGACCTTTGAGACCATCGAGGCCAAAATGGCAAAATGATGATTTCAGGGAAAGACAAACCAGGATGTCAATGTCACAGTTTGCTAACAAACCTGACCCCACTGGCAAAGGGTTTGCTCCATTTGGGTTCTGAGCAGCCACCAACCTGAGACTAGTGGGGATTGAAGAACTCAGAATCTTTAGATAAATTCAGTGCAAATCTGCTAGCAGAGGGAAAACAACACCAACATATTCCAGGGTAGATTATTAGCAGAATGGGGGAAAAAGCTACAGATGCCTTGTAATTAATCTCATCTCCCTGGAATTTGCTTGTTCTTTTCCTCTTTAACCTTGGTCTATAATCTTCAGAAGGAGTGGAAAGTGAGAAGGTATAACTGTTTCAGTCCTCAATACAGTTCTGAAGCAAAAGAAAAAAACAAACCCAAAGTGTTTGGAGCCTGACTGTTCAGGTGTCACCTTGTTTTCCAATCATCAGTTAAATACAAGTCCACGTATTAATCACTGTGCAACTAAATAACTCTTTTCTTTAATTTACTCCACCTCCAGTTTATGCTTTAACTTCGCACTCCGCCTAGTTAGAAATCAATATTACCATTGTACACATGGGCTTTAATTTCAAGCGGGGAAGCAGTGGACATATTAATTTCAAAAGCAATTATTCGGAGCAGATATCCTCCTGCAGAAACTTCTCATCATCCTTCACGGAAAGCACTAAAACATTCTTGGAAAAAAGCAAACCTTTTTTTTTTTTTCCCTCACTGGGCTTTGTCAGGAGTGTCTTTAAATAGGAAGAATTTCTTTCTATAGATGGCTTGGCTTCATCATTTCCCCTTGGAAACGCACCGGGAGCCACGTTCTGTCGGATGTTGGGAAGAGCAGCGATGGGAATGGGAAGGAGCTGGGCTGGGAATGGGAGCAGATCCTGCAATCCCAACCCACAGGGCTCAGCCTGACCTAGGAAGGAAGCACAAGGATGTTTCCGAAACCCATAGCACACAATAATTCCCTTTAATCTTCCGTTGGTGTCTTGCCTTGATGGGATCGAAATAAAAATAAAAAGGGCTCCGGGTGAGATTTGCTGGAGCCTCCTGGATTTGCGGCTGGGAGGAGCAGCTTTGGCCGACAGTCATTGAAGAGCCACCCCAAGAATTCCGTGAAATGAGCTCTGCTGGGCCACACAAATTAATCAAATTAACTCAGTTTTCCCGTTGGGAATGGATTGGATCTCGTTGTTCCAGCAGCAGGGAGGTGCCTGCTCCCCAGGGCTGTGGAGCCTTCACCTTTCAACATCTTGGAATGGAAGAAAACCCCACCAAAATAATTTTTGAGCAGGTAAACCCCATGCTCCACGCAGCAGAGATTGTTCCTAGCAGGAATTTTGGACAATTACACAATTTTTCAGGCTGCAGAAGCAGCACATCGCCAAACTCCTGAATTTTTCCCCCCATTTGTTTTTTTTTTGTGCGTCTCAAATCCCACCAAACCTGGAAACCTGAGAGCAAAACAACCACCACCAGCACATTCCCTGATCCCCTTTTCCCCAGCCTGGGAATGCAGCTCTCGTTCCCAACCCGCTGAGCACCAGGAGCAGAAAAGCAAATCGTTATTTAAGACATCATCCCTCTCCCGAGGGGCCTCATCACCTCCGACAGATTTGTGAGTCACTCGGAGGAAATATTTTACTGCTATCCTGTTTGCTCAGCAGGTGGAAGGGAAATCGCTCTCACAAACCCTGGAAAAAAAAAACCCCAAAAACTCGAGCAGGACTTCGATTTCAGCAGAGCTTTCGGCCTCACGGTGAGGTTCATGCGGTGCCAGCAGTTTGCTGGAGATTTTTCAGAGGAAGACAACAAGACAAGATCCTTGGCATGATGATGGTTTTTTTATCACTGTGCAATTTTTGTGCGTGAAAAGCTCTTTTTTCTTATTCATTTTCCTTCTGTGTCTGAGAATTTTTGCTTCCTCTCTCCAAGAATTTTTTTTTTTTTTTGCTAGATAAGAACGTTACTTTTTTTTTTTAATTACAGGGTAGGNAACGTTACTTTTTTTTTTTAATTACAGGGTAGGATTTAAACCAGACTTGGGTAGTTCATAATCTTTGCAAAAGAGGTGAAATTTGCCCCTAAAGAAACAAGCAGTTGCAGGCATCTCTCTTTTTCATTACCCAGAGAAAATAGGATAGAGAATGTTGC
Source organism: Grantiella picta (assembly GCA_013397955.1). Classification (NCBI taxonomy): domain Eukaryota; kingdom Metazoa; phylum Chordata; class Aves; order Passeriformes; family Meliphagidae; genus Grantiella; species Grantiella picta. The sequence continues at coordinate 285,666 of VZRM01003451.1, forward strand.
TGAGGATATCTGAGAAAATTATTTCCCAACAGGATTTTAGGAAATT
>VZRM01003474.1:0-57032 GCA_013397955.1 Grantiella picta
AGGGGCTAGAAATCCAAAGGCTGTGAACCTCGAGCACAGGGTTGCAGGGGATTAAAAGGGAAGGGAAAAGGGGAGTGGTTAGCTCCGAAGAGCCAACCAAGGAAAGCCAGAGGGGAGGAGGAAAGGGGTACAACCCACTAGGCTAACAGTAGGGGAGGGTACAAAATCAGAAAGCCAATGGTATACTGAACTGAGGAGCACAAAGGAGAAGCTTCTAGAACACAAGCCATATAGGAGGAGGGGGCAGGGGAGAGTACAGAACCAGTGATCTGTTACTTAAGGTGCATGTTTAATCTCCCAGCCGCAGGGGCTCATGATTAATTCACAGCAGTCTCTGTAACTTAAACAGTCCAAGCTGATTCCTTATACTTTCTTTGGCTACTGCCCTCTGCAGCTGGTCTCTCGACCCCAAAAACTATGAACACAGTACAACGAGGCACCCCTGCTCTCTCGTGCCACAGATGTGCAGGAGAGGGGAAAGAAAAAAGATTGTTAAACACACACCAGTTTAATGAGTTGAGATAGGACGCTGATGAGGGTACATACAGGAAAAAAGGGAAAACAGACTCCAAACTTAAAGTTGCAAAGAAATTTAACTACCTAACAGAGCCGAGGATAAATGAGAGGTAAAAATAATCTTTTCAGACACCATTTGTTCACTCACCCTCCTCTGTCTTAAGACACTGTTTTTTCTAGTCACCCCCCTCTCTCCTTCCAACCGACAGCTCAGGTAGGGGGCAGGGTGCAGGGTATTTTCTTAGTCCATAAATCTATTCATTACCACAATTCTTCTACTACAAATACTCTTCATCTCTGCTTATCTCTCTCTAGACAGTTTCTCTGCTCTCACCCCCTCCCTATTAAGAGGCAGTCTGTCCACTCGCCCCCCTTCCCTCTTTCCAAACCAACAACATGGGCAGGGGGCAGGGTAGGGGTTTGTTCTCTGACTGTTTGGTCAGTCCATCAGGGAGAGGGGTCCTCTACTTAGCCACAGGGTTCCTCCCACGAGAGACAGTCCTCTGGGAAGTTCTTTGGTGTGGGTCCAATCTCACGAGCAACATCCCGCCCGAATTCTGCTGCAACGTGAGTCCTTTTGTCCATAGGGTGCTGTGCAGATTCTCCCGAGCCGAGGCCAGGCTGCTTCCATCCCAGGAGCAAGGCCTTTCTCTCCCTTGCACGGCCTTTGTAGCTTTAACTCTTTTGATGAGACTTCAACTGCATCACAGCTTCTTCCAGGCATCCACCTGCTCCTCTAGAGTGGGCTGTGGGTTGGTTTCTGCACTCCTGTGGACTCCATGGGCTGCAGGGGGACCTCCTGCTCCCCCCAAGGTCTTCACCAGAGCTAGCAGAGGGTTTTCAGCTCTGGTGCCTGGAGCACCTCCTCCCCCACCTTCTTGGACTGACCTTGGTGTCTCCATGCTGTTCTCCCTCACGTATTTTTACCTCCACCTCGTCCTCCTCTAAGTACAAAGAAGTGCGTGACTACCTTGTTTTGATTTTTTCTTAAATATGATTTCACAGAGGCGTAACTAGCACCTCTAATTGGCCCAAACTTGGCCAGCAGCATGTCCATCACTTTCAGAGCCATCAGAGATTGGCTCTGCTGGACTTGATGTAAAACTTCCAGAACTTTCACTCAGGACACACAGGAGCCATCTTTGTGCCACTCTCCACCCCTCAGACAATTCCTGAGGCCTGCTACAACNCCCTCAGACACTTCCTCAGACCTACCACAACAGCTTTTGAGGGGTTTAATATTCTCTTAGATGTTAAAGATACTTTGCTGATGTTATGGGCTAAGCAAAACCACCACAGATTGTTCACCCACAGGGTGGTTAGGCACTGGAACAGGATCCTCAAGGAGGTGCTCACAGCATCAAACCTGACAGAACTCAAGATGTGTTTGGACAATGTTGTCAAGCCCATGGTGTGATTCTTTGGGAGTCCTGTGCAGGCCCATGAGTTGAACTTGATGATCCTGATGGGTTGCTTCAAACTCAGTATATTCTATGATTCTATGATTTTTATCTACGAAACACCTTAGTGTCTTGGAATCCTGTGAGGAAACAAGCAGTAAAAATACTTTGATGAGAACTGTAGGCCGTGCCTACAGGTTTTCTGTAATTATTATTTTCTGAACTTTGTTCACATCTCTAATCAAAAATGAAGGTTTATTACCCGCATGTCTATCTTTGTTGCTCCCACTACCCTACCTCACTTTTAACTGATACAAAGAAAATTTACAGTATTTTATGTACAGATCAACGGAACTTTTTCCTATTCTGGTATTTGTATTGTAATTCCTAAAACTACTCTATCTTTATGTGTGCCTATGGGAGGAAATAAATTGAAAATAAGGATGTCTTCTTACTTACTTTATTCTTCAAATACATTTTATTTTCAAAAGCTGTTTTTGAGGCATCAGTTTTAAATTTTAGTTGGTGACTTATTTCACTCCTTTCCTAATTTGCTACCTGCTTTCTGATGGGTTTCCTGCCTGCCTTTCAATCTAGTCTTGTATACAAACATTTACAAACTATCATTTACTATCACTGTACATGCACAGTAGAGATATTTGATTTCAGGATGCATAACTATATCTGAAAAACCACCAAAACTTGCAGATGAACTTATTAAATATTTAAGTATTTTTAGAAAAACATCACTAGAAATATATATGCAGCATGTACAAAAGAATTCTGGGCAATTTATTAGTGAGATCACAGATTTTCTAATATCCCAGCTCAGCTGCAGGAAGGAAACTAATCTCCAAAATGCTAATTATGGAGTCATAGAATAGTTTGGGTTGAAACAAGCCTTAAAGATCACCTAGTTCCACCCTCATTGCCATGGGCAGGGGCACCTTCCACAGGATCAGGTTGCTCAAGGCACCCTCCAACCTGCCCTTGAACACTTCCATGTGTTCCATGTATTGGAATTGCTCAATATACCAAATAAGAAAAAGGTAAACATGCCTATTAAAGTGAAAACAAAACTAGGAAAGCAGATGTCAACATAGCTACTGCTGCTTCTTTAGTTAACAAACTCTGTCTCGTCCAGCTGTCTTATCTACTACTTGAAGAGTAATCTAATAATCTTTTTTTAACTAGAATTCCAAACCCGCTGCACCCAAAAGATATGTTTTGTCAGATAAGATGAATAAATACCTGGAAGCAAACCCTCCAACAATTGATAATCACCATAGCCAGCCTATTTCTGGCCACTCCTGAATGTTTTAAATAATCTCTGTATGCAAAGCCAGGAAATCCAAAATTATATATGTGCTCAGAGGATTAATCTACATTTTACACAGTCTGAACAAATTCCAGTAGGGGACCTCACTAAAATGTCAAGTGAGACAAATTGTTATTGTCTCCAGCTACATTCCTCACAGGCTGTAATATTCTTTATCTGCCTGCAAGTGGCAACAGGTAAAGTGTTCTTTCCTACAGACCCTCAAAAAGGCACACTCCTCTAAAACGACAAAAAATGAATAAATATCTGAGTCTCTCTTTTTTGGTCTGATTTTCAGAGCTGTCACACCCTGATCCTAATTTTTTTTATTTTACAGTGATGGGCTGGTCTCAGCTAAGGCTTAGTAATTTTTTTCAGGAGATCATCTCTAATTTTAGTGGATCAACTGGCAAATTCAAGTAACACACTTAATATTAAACCTGGAAAATTTATCCTGTGGTCAAAATATAAGGTAACATAGTAGTCTTGTACTTTGGATTTTAGACTAAATTCTAGTGTTTTTGGAAAATAAAATATACTTGAAGGATATCTGATATATTAAATCAAAATCTTTTGTTATGTAAATCTATGAATACTAAGCAATCTATGCTAGAATTTGGCCATGTTATTATCAAGATGTTAGAGGAAGATAAATTTTCTTCTGGAACCTGTTTCTATCTAAGAAATTCTTCCTTCATTGTGTAGACTTTTGTGCAGAGAATTATTTTTATTTAAATTTCAAGGTGCTTTTCTAAATCTTAAAAGTGAACAGCATTTATCAAGGCAATAATAATGCAGTCAAGAATAACAGTAAGAAAATAAATGGCTTATGAAGAACTGAATTTTCATTTTTATCTAAATTCCACTACATACAAGTTAATGGCATCTCAGTCATAGCAGTCTAATATATCAACATCACAGCTAACACAAATATACTGAGAGAATGCACAGATGTACAAATATAAATAGGCAGTTACAGTACTAATCCACTGGATCATATTACATTCCTAATCAAAGCATTTGGCATGAGAACAAAAAATATAAAAGAACATATAACACCTTTCAAGAAAAGATAAAAATTACAGCATGATTCCATTCAATTCAATAACTTTTGAGATAGATATTTTTAACAATTTAAAGTGTTGAACTCCAGGATGAATGGTGAAGTTTTATCATTCTTTTTATCTTTCCTCAGAATCACATGTTCACCATGCAGCACTATTTATAATCAGTGGAGGAAACTAATGAAGGCATTGAAATAGCATCTTACTATGAACTGCTAACATATAGACCCATAAACTCTGTTTTATCTTTTGAAAAGCTTCTCCTTGGATAAGATTTAGCCTCTTTTATATTGCAGAAGCAAGAAAAGACCTGGCCATGCTCTGGCTTGTTGCAGTGTTGTCATGTGTCTTGGTTTTGGAGACAAAGTTTCAGGAGGAAAGGATCTGGGATAAGTGCCTTCTCCCAAGGGGAAAGTTCTTCCCACTTTCCTCCACCAATGAAACACATTAACAACAGCAGGTGAAAGTGGAAAAAAGAGCCTGAACTATTTATTAACACAGACTAAAACTGGGAAAAACAAAGAGAAAAGAAAAGGAAATTGATGCCCGCAAGAAGCTGACGACACGGCAGGCGAAGCTGGTGGATTCTGGTGACTCTTCGCCCCTTCACTCACTGGCGTGGCCTTCCTTGGAGTCTGACTGGTCAGGGCATCCCGCAGGCTCCTTGGTCCAGAGAGAAGGAAAGGAAGGTAGGGAGGCCAGGGGGAGGAAAAGAAAAAAACAAAACCTTTTCTAAGCTAGCAGGAATAAAGCACAGCAGAGAACTGTCTCCCTCACGAAGTCTAGAGGAGAAACAGCTCCCCCAGTCTCTCTCCAGGCCGTTGGGCCGAGCCACTTTTATAGCCAGAGCCGCTGGACCGAGCTGTTTAACTGACCGGCAGATGCTGGTTTGGTTGAACTGACCCTGGCTCCGGCCCTGCCCCTGGGTCCATCTTAAAGGTACAGAAGCTGTGGGCATTAAGCAGGTGGTAGAGGAATAAAGTAGCTTCATAAATTCACCCTAGGACATCATGGATACACAACCATGATCCATCTCTTCCACCAGTAAATAAACAAGATTCTCACAGAGTGCGTGGCAGAATTTACCAGTTCTGTAGCATTGTTAGCTGCACAGATCTTTAAATAAGCAAATGCTTGGTGGCTTTAGAATAATATTCAGGGCTGCCTGGGGCATGCATATGTCCCAGATATCACAGAAGCACAGAAAAGTCAGGGCTGGAATGGACATATCTTCCATTAGAAAAATCAATGAGCAGGTATTATGCTGCAAAACTTTACTCTCACCACTTTTAAAATCAGTGTATCTTTTCCTCTTCTTTTTCAGAGGACATTTATAAATTACACAAGAGAATTATACATTCTCTAATGTAGTCGGCAACTTGATCGTCGCCTGCTAACTGCTTGAACAAATGAGTAACATTGTTACATATATGAGAAATAAAATGCAATTTGTTCTTTTATTAGAAAAAAAGATAATTTTAATGTGACGCCTCAGTGTTTGGTGGTATTGTCAAAGTCTTTACTGAAACAAAGTCCTCTCTCAACACAGACTACAAAGATGAAATTCAGTCTTACCAGCACACCTGTCAACAGCTACAAGATGCTTGACTTGATTCTAACTAATCAGCATTTTATGTTGATGAAGAGATGTAGATTAAATGTCTTAAGCTCCTGTTTCAAGAAGAAAGAGCACTGATAATAAGAACACTATATTTAGCACCTTTTTTCCCCTTTTCTTTGACTTCAATATTCAAAACCTGCATTGAATTAATCTGTTGTCTTTGGCTGGAGAAATCATAAACTGCTGTACCCATACTTTTAATTTTGGAGCTCAAAGGTGGTTTATTTCAATAAGGATTAGGGAATTATCCTCCAGGATCTGGGCCAGAGCACATTTATGTTCAAGCACAGGTATATTCCTGCTGAGTCCAGGAGTGTTCAATACCCTCACCAAGGATGGGCACCGAGTTTCTAGCAAGCAGACTTCTTTCCAGCATATGAAATATGATTCCCACAAATATTGTGCCATTGGCACTCAACTGTTACAGCATTTACTGAAAGCAAGTAGGGGTAGGACAGGACTGCAGTGAAAGAAGATTGCTATGGTGAATGGATGTTTGTGGTTCCCAAGTGTTTGTTTTTATTGGTTGCTCTTTGCTACTTGAGAGATGTCATCTCACAATCCCATGTCTTGTGTGTGACAGCCATGGGAGCTCCCTGGGGCATGGGCATCTTTCCAGCTCTTGGAAAACACATAGCACCCTGGGATGCTCATGGAGGTAAATAAAAATTATAACAATTAATGTTATCTTTTCTCTTATCAGTGAACTCTTGAATATGAGAAGTTACATTGCAGTTATACCTGTAAGAATTATGAGTGCAAGTAAAGGCTGTGGGATCATACTCAGCTGTTGCAGGCCATAGGTCTGAAAAATACAAATATCTTGGGTTGCTAATCTATGTGTTTAAACACTTGAAGCTCCTTTTAAGGGAAAAAAAAGTGGTGAAAGCAGCCAGAGTGTACTTGCAGAAAAAAACAGCAGCAAATATTGATTTGCTAATTTATTCCCAAATAAAAGCTGAAATCATTACATATTTTTTTAAAGGCAAAGAAAAGAACAAAGGAAAAATATCAGTATGCATTCTAAGAGAGAACAAAGCATGAAGATATACCTCAGAAATCAACCTTTTTTTTTAGATTACTGCTTCTCAGGCCTAAACGGAGATAAGATTTCCACCCTTTGCAAAATAACACTACAGTTGATGAGCAGACACCAGTCTTCCTCCCTCAGAGAGCATGTATGGACTGCAAAACTGTGCTTCAAACTACATACCCAGTGCTGTGAGAGTTAATGTAAATTTGATAACAAATGGCTCTGCTTTTGAAATGAATGTAGCCTGGCAACTTCAACTGAGAACCCTTCATGGGGCCTCAATTATGTATGCAGCTTCTTTGAGAAATAGTTTCACACATCTGACCCAAGACCTGCGATGCTGTTGCCATTAAATAAAACTGTACGTAGGCAAATGTTCATTTCTGTATAAACTCCTCATTTCTCTACTCCCCCACCCCAGGAGCACACATAAAAAGACCACACAAAATTGCTTATTCTGGACTGGTATTTTGCGTTTCTTTCATTGTTTCATCCACTATTGTCTGAATACAAATTTAACACATCTTACTTTTGTATCAACATTTAACCTGTGTGCTTGGGTTTTATTTTATTAGGAATTTCCAGCCATGCTGCCCTGATTGAAACTGCCATGTGAAACCAGAGAGACAGATAAACAATGGTTTAAACACCCCCACCATTTAATTTTTTTCTCTCTCCCCCAAAATGGCTGCTTTGTCTGTGTGCCCACACCAATAGCAAATGTCCCTCTGTTATTGTACAACAAATTTTGTGTCAAGTATTCATACGCTAATGGTGGTACAGTTTCTCGCTTTTGCACAGATAAATTGCAAGGATTGCTAAAGCCAACAAAACACTGGAATAAGCAGCTTTTATTTCAGATATGATAAATGACTTTCAATTCAAATAACATGCAACACATGCTACTGACCATTATTGTTTCTATTAATTGTGAGTTAGCCTTCTGTTTTTCTCTCAGAATGGTTAGAAAATATTTAGCAGATATAGCTGGAGTGGATGCAAATAATTTAATTTCCTTATTTTGCTTTGAACCTTCATGATACAAAGATAATTTTTCTTCAATTTTCACTGATAATGAAAGTTTTGCAGTGGGCATAGTCATCGTTCCCTACACATAATTTTTATAGCTCAGTAGATGAAATTTGGAAACTGGGATATTTCCCTTTATATGTTAACAAAATATGCTATAATATGCATGCTCAGAATCCATTACTTAGAAACAAGAGTAGCAAAGGACTCCCTACATATAGTACAAAGCATGAACAGAAGAAAATAGTACCCAACATTTTTTTGTCTGTCGAAAGATCAATATCTATTCAAAACCCAAAAAATTAGGACTTAAGAATTATAATTTGTAATTTATACCTGGAGTAAATCAGGACTGGTTTCAGAGGCCATATTTTATAAATATAGAAATAGTATTTGGCATAGAAAAAACCAAACATGTTTGTTAAGTGAAGACTTTGTTTTAAAAGCATAAAAATAGGTTTACATTTTTACTGATTGAAGACATGTGGGTTTATGTTACATAGTTAAGGATTACATTGGTGTCCTTAATTTGGTCATGACAACACATTTATGTAATTATGTTGTTCCACAGTGAATCCATAAATGCCAGGAAATTCTGAGTTAAACCCATGAGTTCAGATGAACAGCCTTAATTTAATTAGCCATTGGCAGATATTTGTGCCACCCCACTGAAGTAAATTTTAAGTCAGTGCACCCTGCCCCAGCCCAGGGACAAGAGCAAGGTCAGCTGCAAATAAATGGTATGCCTAGGAGCTGTATACATTGGGACTTTTCCTTGGCTTTGTGTAGGTAGAAGGTAAAATACCGATTCCAGCTAAATGTTTACAACGTCAGGTCACTGAAGACATACAATAAGAAATCAGGCAATGTGGAAAGTAAGATCCTCTTGTGATATCAGATCATCTATAACATGTCACCCTGCATAATTTTACCCAGTGATTAACTCTTGGGTAATTTCTTTGAAATACAAAACAGTGCAAAATCCTACCAATACATAACAAGCAACTGCTTGCTGGGAGTTTGTGCAGTGAAACTTGGTCTAAAAAATGCATTAACTTTCTTATTTTAAATAAGCCTCGTTAAGATTGCACTGTTCTTGGGGATCAGGTATTTCATAAAGGAAATTTAAGGCTAGGGGAGGAGTTGGTTGGTGTGATAACTGAAGAGGGATGTTTCATGTCATACTTCAGGCAAATACATTAAATTGACAATTATGAAAACTGCAAAAGTTACAAGAGAAATGAGGATGAAAGCCTTCGCTGACCAGTTGACATGAGAGCCACTCCTGTTCTGCTTCATAGCAAAGCAAGTATCATCCTTGTGAAAGATCAGTGCCCAGGTAGAATCCCCAAGATGTATTTGTGGAGAGATGCGTCTAAAGGCATATTCAGCCCTCCAGAACTGCAGACTCTCAGGGTAAACTCTCCTGTTCTGTACAGTTCCACAACTGTACATTTTATAAATACTTTGGTGTTGCTGATGTCCTCCAGGTGTTCTCCAAAAGAGCCATTTTTTGCAACTTGCCATTGCAAAGTGCATGATATACCAGGATGTCAAACTGAAAAACTAATTGACCAGACCACCCATAATCTGCTCTGAGAAATTGTACAGGTGTCTGAAACCACAATGGTCAGAGCACAAAAGAAATGTCACAATGTCAGGACCCCTCTTCTTCTGAGAAGAAGAGGGAGGAAACTGAAAAGGACATTTGCAGTTTTGGTGTCTGACCACACTCCACACCAGGAGCCACAGAGCTGATCTACCCTCAGATGGGCTGATGACATGTTATTCATCCCATGTTCTCACAGTCAAGTACATAGCTGCTTATTAAAGAGCCTGGTTCTGCAAACGCTTCTGCATTTTCTTGACTTTGAGTATGCAAGTAATCCTGTTGGGGTGAACTGTAGGCAACTAATTCTCAGAGCAATAACATTGCCAACATTTCAAGACTAATATGAGAACAAGAATCAAAATCCTAATGCCTTGAAGTCTGGCAAAAAGCAGTTTTCACCATAGTTTTATCTTGTTTATTCTCAGAAGTCTTTCACAATTTAGCTTATTTTTTGTGTAGCTGATTTTGCAGTTATAGTGGGGAGGGGAGGCTGAGGAATACCAAGTCATGTAAAAAGAGAGCAAAATGTGAAAATGTTGAGCACACAAAAACTGCTCAACTAAAAAAAAAAAAATCACAGAATACAGAACAGTCACGAGCTTTTTCCTCAAGTGTGGCATAGAAAAATTCAATTGAAATAACAAAATTTTCTATAACGTGACAATTTTTTAATTCCAAAGCATGAGAAAAATTACATTTTCTTTTTTATAAGATACTTTCTTCCACACTTCAGCATAAAAAAAAATGCTTCCAGAGGCAAATAAATGTGCATGGTAAGAGTTGATCAGTCCTTTAAATAGCAGATACAACTACTAAGAATATGCATTTGGAAATGACAAAATCTACAGTGCTGTGTTGCAGCTGTGTGCAATGGGTTTCCATTTTTAGAATAGTTACAGAATTATCAGGAAAATATGCAATTCAGTTCTAAAATGAGCAAAGAATTAGGTGTTAGAACTGTAGTTCTAAGCATGTTGGGGAATGTCTTGAGGTTTCTGCATCCGTGTTAGGAAGGGAGGAAAACTGCTGTGAGGATAACAAGAGACTGGACCTTCTCCTGCAACACAGAGAAGACGCGCCAAGATAGCAGTGGAGTGAAACTAGGATTTACCCCACTGTGATTCACTGTCCACTTCACAGCTTTGGGGTAACTTCTTCCTACCAAAACCTCATTGAAGATACTTTTTGTTCCCCAGTCTTGAAGCTACAGGGGAGGTGCACTCAAATTCCTAATAATTGTAATTATAAAAGATTAACCTCCTTCCAGTTATTTTCAGGATATATGGAACTAAAGTTGACTTAAAAATGTTTAAGCAGGTAGATAGTGGATCCTAATTGGACAAAAGGTGACAAGCAGGTCAAAGAGAAGAAGGTGTACTCAAGTTTACAACTAGTGTAATTTTGAGAAATTTTCATCTCAAGCCTGACCACAGACATTATAAGCAGCCTTTTTGGTTTTTTTAGCCAGATGAAATGCCATAGTTAAGTTATTGACTAAGGACAGAAAGTGATGGAGTCATATCTGCCTACCTAGAGGGTGCAGAAAGGCCCCACCTGCAAGTGCAGGTGCTGAGATTCCATGGAAGTGGCATATTTGAGAGAAGACCTGCACAAGAGGCTCAAGTGCTAGTGATTGTCCTAGCGCTAGTCCTCTTCCAGGGTCTATGGGAGTAGCACCACACTGTAAGATGTCAGGGAATCACATATGACAAAAATATTTCAAATCAACAGTCTCCTGATCTCACCCCAGTGCTGAAGTGGAAGCTGTGGAGGACCTTGGAAGAATATGTAGATAATTTCTGTGGCCCAAAGTTTTGCATCTCTTCCCCACAGGAAAATCCACTTTCCGGGGCTGTGTCCCTCCCTCAAATTTCAGACATAGCATAAAATCCAAAAAGTATATTACTAGCTTAATTGCAATTGGAACTGCAATTACAAGTATGTTTACTATTACTGACATATAAATTCCCAAAGCTTAAGTTTAGGATCACTGCAACCTTCTGAGCATCACAGGTGTGGTGGTTTTGACTGGCTTAAACTTCAGTGAACTATTTTTTGGCATCTAAGAGAAATTTGGACTCCTCAGAAGCTGTTGTGGTAGGCTTGTGGAGGTGTCTGAGGGGTGAGGAGTGGCACAAAGATGGCTCTTGTGTGTCCTGAGTGAAAGTTCCAGAATTTTTTACATCAAGTCCAGTAGAGCTAATCTTTGATGGCTCTGAAGGTGATGGATATGCTGCTGGCTAAGTTTGGGCCAATTAGAGGTGCTAGTTAGGCCTCTGTGAAAACATATTTAAGAAGAAATCAAAACAAGGTAGGCATGCACTTCTTGGTAGTTAGAGGAGGAGGAGGTGGAGAAGGGAGAACAGCATGGAGACGCTAAGGTTAGTGAAGAAGGTCGGGGAGGAGGTGCTCCGGTGCTCCAGGCGCCGGAGCTGAAAACTTTCTGCTAGCTGTGGTAAAGACCATGGGGGAAGCAGGAAGTCTCCCTGCAGCCCATGGAGTCTACAAGGATGCAGAAATTTACCCACAGCCCATGCCAGAGGAGCAGGTGGATGCTTGGAGAAAGCTGTGATTCAGTATGGAGTTTTATCAAAAGAGTTAAAGCTACAAAGGCTTTGAAAGGGAGAGAAAGGCCTTGCTCTTGGCATGGGAGCAGCTTGGCCTCGGCTCAGGAGAGTGCACTCTATGGACAAATAGACTCATATTGCAGCAGAATTCGGGTGGGATGTTGCTCGTGAGATTGGACTCATGCCAAAGAAGTTTCCAGAGGACTGTCTCTCGTGGGAGGGACCCCGTGGCTAAGTAGAGAACTTCTCTCTCTGATTAGACTGACCAGAGAACTCTTCACTCTGCTCCCTGTCTGTGTTGCTGGTTTGGAAATAGGGAAGGGGGGTGAGCAGAGAAACTGCTTCTTAAGGAGGTGGGGGTGAGAGCAAAAAAAAACTGTCTGGAGAGAGAGAGAGAAATAAGTAGAGATAAAGAGTATTTGTAGTAGAAGAATTGTGGTGATGAATAGATTTATGGACCTGCTCTGTGGACTGAGAAAATACCTCACACCCTGCTTCTCTACTCGGGCTTGTTGGTTAAAAAAAGAAGAAAGAGGGTGAACAATATGAGTTCGTAAGAAGTGGGGAGGGAGTGAACAAAATAGTGTATGAAAAGTTTATTTTTGCCTTGTACTTTATCCTCCAACTCTGTTAGGTAATTAAATCACTTTTTGCAACTTTAAACTTGGAGCCTGTTTGCCCTATATTCGTGCGTCCTCCTAGCAATGTCCTATCTCATTTGGCTCACAAGATTGATGTGTATTTTTGCAGGTTTTTTTCCTGCAGCAAGAGAGAGTCGAGGTGCCTGGTGTTTAGTTAGGGTCACACCCCGACAACAGGCCACTACATTTCATCTGTTCTCTCCTGTGCTGAGCTTAATGACCCCTGCTCTTTGACAAAACTCTTATTAATGTTTAGCTGAAGCACTTCTTCCAAAAGTCACCTAGTCTTAATCTCAGAGATGGAGGTCCTACAGCCCACTTTGGTAATTTGCCTGGTCATCGATCAGCCTTCTTGGCAACAGATGGTGTCTAATTTCTCATCTTAATCTGTCAAACTTCAGTTTGCAGCCAGTGGTCCATCCTACACCTTTCTTTGCTGAATTAAAGAGCCCTTCATCACCCAGCCTGTTTTTTGTACAGAGATAGTTACACACTCTTGTCAAGTCCCTGCTCAATTAGTCATTTAATAAACTGATGGAATCTTTAAGCATTTCACTTTAAAGCATTATCTTCTGTATAAAATTAATTTTGAAAACTCTTTTTGATTCCCATTCTGACTTTGCAACATTTTTTTTAAAAGTACCCCACAACTAAACCATATTGACATGGTTTTACCCTATATGGTGTTACAGCTGTATGGATAGCACCACCTTTTCCTTGTCATAGAAATGTTGGAGTTCAGTATGACACTGAGGTCTTTTGCTCAGTTACTACTGGCTAGGATCTGGTCCCATATTTTGCAGACAATGCAACTTTCATCTGTATTAAAATACTAGAACAGACTTCTCTTATTAAATGGAGTGCTTTATTTGATTGTCCTCATCAGTGTGTATTATATTACCAGCAATTTTTCAGCTGAATTTAGTTGATAAAAAGGTTGACAAGTGCACTTGTTTTTCCCTTCAGGTCCCAGCAGAAAATCCCTACTTTCATATTACTTTTTTTAAACAATCACACACTAGCCATTTACCGTTTATTCATTTGGGGTGATTAGTGGATGTGAGAACAGCTTAATAGTATTTTTTTTTTCAGAAGTTAGGTCTGCTTGAAAAAATTAATTTCCCTAATCACCTGTGAGCTGTCTTTTAATTCCCTATTGAGGTCCCCATAGCAACTATTTTCAGTGGCTCAAGTTACTTGGGTAGAATTCCTTGTGCTTTCTGGATATTTTCCCAGCAATGTTCTCACAGTCTTCTGGCATTTCTCTGATATATCAAAGTTTATTACAGGTTGACAGCAGTGGTAGAGTGCACTCCCCTGCCAAGTCTTTTATGACTCTTGGGTTAAAATTATTCAGGGCTGCTGACAGATGTTTTTGAATGTCTATTAATTTACTGGAAAGCATTCACTGACCTAATTAAAGGATATTCTTACATGATAAAAATGTCCTTACCGTTTCCAAATGGAGAACAGAAATTATTTTGGTTGTTTTTGGGATATCTGTCTAGTAATAGGCTTATCACAATTCTTTGCTAATATGATTCTAATGTTTGTAGGATGTGTTTCTTTCCCACTGTACTTTTAAAAATATTATAGACCTATGTCAGTTTTTAATAAACTCTTTTATCAGGTTTTTATTTCTGTCAAGAAACCATAAATCTCTTTTTGAGGCCTTAAACTTTTCAGTGACCTACACAAAAATTCTCATTCATATTTATTAATATTAATTTTCTTTGTTAACCCACTTTAATGTATTTTAAGTTATTTTTGTATGATGTATTCACTTCTCTGCTTAGCATCCAAAAAGTAGTGTTGCCTGTTCTTGTGTAATCAGAAATTTTTGCTCTTATATATTCTACGGAAATGTAGACCATTTAACTTTCATTTGCATCTTTAATTCTAAACACTCCTCTCCATTATATCCTTACTTTTTTCTCTACCTATCAGACTTTCAATACGAAAACATGATGTATATATTGTATTTTTCCTTGAATTTTTCCTCCTTTTATTCACACTGAATGCGATCAAACCAAAATCACAGATTCTTTGGCAGCAACCAATTTGTAATTATTATATCTTTCTTTTGTCCATGACACTGATTTCTAATGTAAGGTTATTTATTATTGGGTGCTTTACCTTTGGAAACAGGGAATGATTATTTTTAATTTTTAGCAGAGCTGTTGATATGCTTCTGAGGCATTTACTTCATGTTGCCCACAGCAAATCATATTTTTCACAATCAGGTTTTTTATTTGTCACTTTTACAAGTTAAGTTATTCTTCTGGTTACACAGGAAGGGAGTGGAGTTTAGTGTGGTATAGGTATGACCAAGTTTTTTATTCTAGACACCACTGTGCACATGGTTTCAGGAGAAAAAGCTGGTGCATTGGAACTGCAAGGGCACCATTTGCTTGTCTTGTTCCAATGTGGGGACTGTCACCTCTAACCCTCTGCGACCCACTGCAAAGTCTGCACAACTCCTATTCGGACCACGTAGCTTTATCCCTCCTTTTTAGTTTTGGGCTGGGCAGGGAAATTTTAGCGGTGGGAGCTTCCCTTGCTCTGTTGCCTTTCTGGAGAACATGCAGGTGCAATCTATGGGAAGTGTCTGTCAGCTTGGGTATTTTTGTTCCTGGTGGTGAATATCCTTTTTTGGATAAAACATCCTCTCTTTTTTATACTTTTGCTATTAAATCTAATGCTGTTAATGTGTGTGTCTTATTCTATTACTATCTGCTTTTAGGAAATTGTTATTTCAAACCCACAGCATCTTTTGTTTTGCCCCTCCCATACTAGAAGGGGCAGAAAAAGGGAGTGGCTTATGTGGAGCTTAGCACCCAGCTGGTGTTAAAAGAAGCACAATTGTAAATGAATTATTAAACTCTTGCTGAAACTTTTAATTTCATTAAGATGTAAGCATTAACAGTAAGGCTTACAGTAAAAGCAGTAACTAGGAATGCCATGGATAATAATTTTTTCTGGAACTGGTTAGGAATCAGCTCTAATTGTTGGGTAACATTTAAATAAAGTAAAACATGCAAGAAAATATTTTAAAATAATTAATTTTAGTTAGAACTTCAAGTAGACATTATGTAACAACATGGAATACCATAAATTCCGTTTTTTCCATTTCATTATGTAAGGTGAAATTAATAGCTTCCATTTTTCTTAACATTTTTTCTCCTTGTAAGTTCATGTTATCTATTCAAATACAATTTCACACTGTCCATAGTTCTGAGCTTTCAGTTCTGTGTTTTCAAATTCCTATTTCAGTACAATTAGCACCTTATTTGAAAATATGCAAGTCATCTGCATGAGTGTTCACTTTATTTGCAAATACAGTAGCTATCCTTTATTCTAAATCTTTTTATCACTTAACATTCAAGGACACATTTGTTGTCTGTTGGGACTGCCTTTAAAAGGAATATTATATTGAACCTGAAACAGTGATGAGGAGGTATCTTGTGTAAGCCCTGTGCGCTATTCGATCTCCCATAATTTACTAATGTATATGAAAAGCAGGCAAAGTGATCTGTGTTCATGTAGCAATACTCTGTCCTCAGCAACAATACTTTCATGGTAAAGGCTCAATTAAAAGGCTATAAATTGAGAGCAAAGTGTACAGAGAGACAGTTAATTGACTGACTGCAGTCTTTAGGCCTTTATTCTTCTTTGTTCAAAAAAGTGCAGGTTCTGGGTGTTAATTACAGAACATGGGAAACTTACCTTGGAGATAAAAGTTTCCACTCATTGCTAAACACAAAAAAGGAAAAATAAAAGAAAAAGATATGGTGTTGATGACCTTAGAGATTCTTTCAGCTGAATACAGATTTTATAACCCATACACCTCAGAAAACAAAAACAAAAGTTTTCAGCTGACTTCAGACATAGTGTGAATGCCTCATGTGACAAGAAGAAATGAAAGATAGGATGTTAAAATGGGAAATGAGAAACGCTGAACCTCTGAGTCTCCCCAGGAGAAACAATTCTCCTTGATATGTGACCACTGCTAACATCTGTGACATCTAAAGATGCTACCAGAATGATAGCTAAGCTCTGTTAGATTACTTTAATTTTGTAATGTAAAGTCTTTGACATACTTTCAAATTAAAAAAAAACAAGAAAAAAAGAGAAGAAAAACATTACATTCCTAAAGGCCAGATATGAAAGGGGCAATGATTCTAGACTGTTAATCTTCCTTTTTCCTTTACTAAACTCTCCTTGTCAGTATTTTGATAGAATGTAAAACCGTATGTGTAACATCTATAAATTACTGACAAAATTATTAACTTGGTGTTTCCTAGTGAAAATATAAGCAATCTTAACTTAATTCCCTTCATTTCTTCTAAAACATATTTGCATTGTTTGGCTTTTGACAATTAGTTTGGATGCCTTAAATCAACCCCATAGATATTTAACGCTTTTCATCAGCTGTAGCCTCAAAATATGGCCATGGTAGGTGTGTTATGTCTGGACCTCATATTGTATGCGGTCGTTTCTCCAGAATTTACCAGACCCCAAGTCTTCT
The DNA here is from genome assembly GCA_013397955.1 of Grantiella picta. Lineage (NCBI taxonomy): Eukaryota > Metazoa > Chordata > Aves > Passeriformes > Meliphagidae > Grantiella > Grantiella picta. Next base: position 17,330 of record VZRM01003474.1, read on the forward strand.
GTCTGTCTCTCTCTCTCTCTTTTTTTTTTTTAATTTATTTTTTTAAAAATAGGTTTAAATCCAAAATTCAGATGACCACAACAACCGGGACACATGGCACCCACCTGAGATACAGACCTCAGTAAGTGTCTGGAGCCTGACCCTAAGGGGTGGATGGGCCTCGTCAGCCATAACTGTTAGGTTGATTTGGGACCCATTCTGTGACACTCACACAACCCACAGTGGTTTTTGGACTCCAGTCATCTCACGTTTGGCTCCACTGGAAAGGCTCATGGTATGCAGTTGCTGTAGCCCACTCAGAAAATGTTGTCTCCAAGGGTGCCATTTGGTGAGACTCAATCAGTTTCATTTTCTGTTTACACTTGCAATGCAGCTGCTGGAAGAATGGTAGCACAACTTAGCAAAGATTGAGACTGGCTATCAGTGCCTGTTTGGCAAGCACTCTTACTATAAATAGTAACAGGTTGCTTTTCAACCAATTATTAGAGTCTTTTTATTGGAATGAGCAAACAAAAATGTGTATGTATTATATTCAATATTCCTTTTTAAAATTACTGTTGGTGAAGCTATATTTTTGTGTGTGCTTACTTTAGCTCATTGATTATTCTTAAAATGTGCTTTACTATGTGTCCATGACATTGGTTCTTTCCAAACAGAAAAACAGCCTCCCTACTTGATGATTTTCAATTTTATCTTCTTTTGCTTAGCAGCTGTTGCTGCTATTGGAGTACTGTATTGGAGCAGAAAGTGAGAGCCTTGCTGCCTTGCTCACTTCAGTTACTTTAGCTAACTAAAAAAGCATTCTGAGAATGACTCAGCTAAACTAGAGGTGAAAAACAAGTTACATAATTGTAAAATAATTATTAGAAGCAATAAGTGCTCACACTATAGAGCTCATAGTTGGTTACATCTAATGCCTGTTCCTATCGTGGTCTGTGGTCATTTGTTGTGCCTCACAAGTATGTAAACTCATAAAAAATGAACAAGTTAAAGACCCTAGTTTTTTACAATAAAGTGTCTTCTCCACACCATAGAGGAAATCGTGTCTTTAATGCTGCAGAGTACATGTGTCCTAGGAGGGGACTTTTACAGATTCCCAAACATTCCTCAAATAAATGGAACTTGGGGCTGTGCAAGGTATGCCTTGCAACAGCAGATGTACCTGCTGGGTCACTCTTCAGCAAAGTCCTCATGTATTTGTGTTTACTCAACACAGATAATATTTTTGCACAATATGTCTCAATATTTGCTGTGTATATTACGAAAAGTTTTGACAAACACATTTGTTCTGTCATATTATCAAGTTGCTTTCCTCTCAGCCAAAAATGAGGGTATTTCCACCTTAAATATCATGTAGCTGAAGGTCTCATCCTGGGAGGAAGCAGACACTGAAATGTGCAGTTAATATTGTTGACATGAAAAAAGGCCATAATTAAGCAACAAACTCAGAATTTCATTAAAATTATTGCAGAACATCACTCCCTTTATAGTGATGTTGTGACAATTCTGGCATAGACAATATATTCAATATAATGTGAGTATGTAATTTTACTTTGTAAAGACTAATTTTGGGGAAGAAAACCAGAATTTTTTCCCCCAAGTCTTCTTCATAAGCTTCATCTTATGTTATCCCACATAGCTTCATTTGTTCTCCACTGGTAGAAAGCCTTCATGCTTACAAGCAGAGCCAATGTACAATAAGCTGCAAAAAAACATGGTTAGTATAATGGTTAATATAATCATTAATATAATGTAATCTCTGAGCACTGACACTGTAACTAAAGGTATTAAAACATTTATGAAGTGAGGGTCATTGTTCATCTATCTACAATTTTCTGACCCAAATGGTTTCCAGACACTGGAGTGCTGTAGAGAGAGGGGATGGAAATAAACAAGGAAAATAGTGTTATTTTGCTCCTCTTGATCTGCTCTAAATTTTCCTATAAGTATAGTGTGTATACTTTCCTAACTATAGAATAACTAGGAAAGTATACACACTATATAACTCCTCTGCACATTCTGGATGGAAAAATCATTCCCCTTTTTTGTTTAGTTCCCATGTCATGACATTCAATGTGATAGGTCTGAAGCTGAGACCAAGCCATTCAGGAACTGTAAAGGGACCAGAATTGTAGATGGAGAAAATCCTTTCTAGCTACAGCTCCATGACATGTCTCACCCCATTATGTAGAATTTTCAGCCTCTGAGAAAGGAGAACAGTACATAGAGTGCAAGGATATCACTTTGGATACTTGCAGAAGAAAAATAAAGAGGAGACTTTTCATCACTTTCATCCTTGGTATGACCCATTTCCATTATAGAGGAATCAGGATAAACAAGCAAAAAAGGGAATTAGTAGGTTTCACTACTAATTACTAATAGAAAGTTTGTGTACCTTTTCAATCTTATTTCTTCAGCTTTAAAGGGTTTTCAGAATACCACAAAATTTTTGTTCTTTGTGTGTCTATAAAATTACATATTGGTCCTTAAAAAAATCCTTCTGAAATTGAATCCTCCTTTTTATTGGAAGCTTCCGTTCGGAAGTTCAGTATGGAATTGTCATGTTTAAGTAACAGAAGGAATTATCTGTAAAAACTGAGTGGTTCTTTGTTTCTACTGACAACATACCTTTGCTATAGACAATCTAGATTTTATCTTTCTGAAAGAAGTCACATTTTTCTACCACAGACAACATAGAAATAAAACTCCTGGGTCTACCCTGGGTATAGACTTGTATTACAGAGTAACAGGTTAGATTTGATGTGCTCAACTTCTCCACAGTTACATTTTATTTCCCTTTAAATCCTTTCCCTAACCAGCTGGTGTACATATGCTGTTTAATATAGTAAATTATGTTGCAATCTCTGATATTTTGTGCATCTATGTAAAAAAAAAGGTCATTCATCACAACTCTAACAAAAGACTTGTCTCTGAAAAAAATGTGTTCCTGCAGAAAAGTTCTTGTGATCCCTGGCATTTTGTGGGGATCCACTACTCCTTCTGGGTGGTATTGGACAAAGGAATTTTAAATATATGTTATATATTTGTGTGACAAGATAATTCTTTCCTTCCAAGAAAATTCATAATTATTCGAGATTTCCTCTGTTTATACTTCCCTTTATTCTCTGGTCAAAGTACCCCTCATCTTGCTGGGTTGAATTTCAGACATTTGTTTACTTACCTGTAGTGTATGTAGCGATATCACTTTGCTCTGTGAGCTCAATAGGAATGGAAACATTGCTTCCTGAATGAGAGGAGAGAACATGAGTAGATGTTCTGGGGATGGAGATGATATGCATTCCCCAGACTCCTGGATTGCATCTGGAGCTAAATGGCCCTTATAACAGTAAGGCATGGCCAACTGATGTTAACTGTCCCTGGTATCCTGGCACTACTGTAAGTGCAATTATCCCGTGGGAGTAGGATTTATCAGCTGGTCTGTACATGGATGAGGAATCCAAGGTGATCTCTGTGCAGCACTTGGCCTGTGGTTTAGTTGAATATTACAACGTAATCTATCCATGTTGATCATGTCAATATAGATTGTAACTAAGAGCCTGGTTTGTGGTGTATCTGACTCCCGTGATTAGACTGGCTTTGGACAATATTTCATGGAAGTACTGAAAAAAGAGCAATTCTGGAAACCAGCTAATTGTATGAAAATAAGATAATTGGAAATTACTGGAAAAGACAACCCTGTTTTTATTTAAAAAAAGAAAAATAGGGTTTCTAGTTTTTATGGTTGCAAGAAAAAGCTGGATGTGTGACCTGGATACAGTCTAGTAACTTTCACTTTAGGTAGAAAATAAATTACACTTTTAAGTCTAAATTAATCCTTAAAATAAGATCTAATATCAAGGAATTAAGAGGGAACAAATTCCTGAATTTCAAAGTATCCACTGGTATTATTGGCATATTTTCTCCACTCTACATTTTCCCAGAGACTGCAGGAGGATTCTGAGAATCTGCTGTAGACTTTCAAGAAAAACATTTCCAGTCAGTGGAGAAAGATGACTCAGTTTTAAGTGTGTTCTTGGTTTGAGGCACCTCCCACCTCCAGGGAGCAGCCAAAATAAGGAAAGACAGAACAAACAAATTATAAAAAGGCAGCAAACAAAAAAGACTCTAAATACACACTCCACACGCCCTCCCCCTAAAGTTATTATTCTGAAAGGAGTGGGAAAACCCAACATTTCAAACTGGGTTTACATGTTTTAAAGCACTTTTTTGCACACATTGTCATGGATGAACCAGCAGAAGATACAGGTGTCTTTATAGCCTCCAGGGAGAAGGTGGTGTTGACCATTAAGAATTAAGCATGAAGTCCCGTAGGACTGGACCTCCTTTGCCTGATGGCCTGGCCTGACCCACAGTGTTTCAGGAGGCTTGCCAAGGTCATGCTGTGTGTGAGGATAATTATCTAGGATTGACCATGACTAGTCTCCATGACACAAAATTATGTCTATCATTGGGGCAAAACTGAACTTCATTACCATGTGACAGCACCAGATCAAAGGAGAAAATGTAACCATGGCATAGCTCATCAGAGAGCTGAAATTGCTCTTCAGAGAAGGTAAAAGGAGCTGTGATTTTTGTCTCCTCAGTATCAGTAGGAGTAGATTCCTCAAGGACTAGATTCTTCATCACAGAAGTGGTGGACATCCTGGCTTTTCAGGACATGGGCGCCAGCAAAGCAAGAGGAGTGGGGCTGCCATCTGCTGCTCCAGCAGCCTCCTGCCCATTTCTCCTTTAGTTAGTGTGGGCTGATCACATCTGTGTTGTTCTCAGAGATCTTCACTAGATTTGCAGAAACTTCATGGATACAGAGAAGCTTGGGTAGGCAACCAGAAACTTCTCAAGTTTTCATGTCCAGAAGCAAGTCAGCATTCTAGGAAATTAATATCTCCTCTAACCAGACAATACTCTGCCAGGGTATTGGATAAAGATAAATCATTTTATAAATGCTTTCCTCTGCTGGTGGTAGATCTGAACTGAAAGTTGAGATTGACAGCAGGTGGGTCAAAGAAATCTCACCATTCATTCTGCTGCACCATTCATTCCGTGAAGTTTATGCGCAAGCAGAACAGCAAAGACTTAAAGATGACAAGAAGTGAAAATAAAAATAAAACAAAAGAACCTAAATGTGTTGGTTATGAAAGAATACAAGATGTTTATGATGCTCTAGACATAGGTTTGCTACAGACAAGGTTGGAAACTTATTGAAATCAAATGAAAATATTTTAGTTGGTTCTAGTGGCATTTGGATCATTGCCAAATGGTGTAAGGCAACTTGAAGAGGAGATGGAATAATACAAATGCATAACAGATATAACTACGCAACATGGTTACAGCATTTAAGGTACGTACAATTTAGCATGCATATTTGGAATTTTATCACTATCAGGGAGCACAATTATAATAGCAAGTGACCATATTTTGCTTGGAAAAATATGGAAGAAAAACACCTTGATTTAACAATGTTTGTGACACTCTCTAACAGAAAGGAATAAAAGCAAAAACATCAACAAAACAACCATTTTACCCTTGAGAGTAACATGTGAACACAAGTGTTGCTAAACCATTAGTATTATTTACCTTCCGATTTTGTCTTATTATACAACAAATAACAACTACTCTAACTCCATTGACTCATATAATTCAGACTGAGTGTCATAAAGCCAATTTGTACACACATAAGCCTATGTAAACAATATTTAGGTCTTCATAAAATTCTGCTTGTTGACTACAGCAGTACTGCACAAAGTAATGGAGGGTAAAGGGATATGTAAGGGCTTAGGACTGAACTGGCCAATTGTACTGGGTTTGCATGGCCAGGTTTTGGTAGAAGAGACAGCTACAGGGATAGTTTCTGTGAGAAGCTGTAGGAAGCTTCCCATGTCTGATGGAGCCAATGCCAGATGGCTCTAGGATAGACACTGCTGGTCAAGGCCAAGCCAATCAGAAATGGTAATGCCTCTGATAACATCCTTCAAAAAGGAAAAAAAAAATATTCTGCAGTTATAAGTATGCTCAGAGAAGAGCAGAATGAGAATATGCGAGAGGAACAATTCTGGAATCACCAAGGTCAGTGGAGAGGGGAGGAGGTGCTCCAAGCACTGGAGCTGGGATTCCTCTGCAGGCCTTGGTGATGATGATGGTGAAGCAGCTGTGCCCCAGCAGCCTATGGGGGTCCATGGGGATGTAGAGATCCACCTGCAGCCCATGCAAGAGCCCACACTGGAGCAGGTACCTGAGGGGAATTTGTGAGCCTCTTGGAGGCCTGTGCTGAAACAGGCTCCAGTCAGGGACCTGCAGACCTGCAGAGAGAGGATCCCACAGTAGTGCAGGTCTCCTGGTAGGACTTGTGTTCACATGGTGAAGGCATGCTGGAGCAGACTGTGCGTGCCAGACTGCATACTGCAGCAGTGCATGGAGTACTGTACCCCACGGGAAGGACTCACACTGGAGCTCATGAAGAACTATCTCCTGTGGGGAGGACCACACAGGCAAATTACTCCTGACCAGCGGCAGGAACAAGCTGTGATGACCTGACCATAACCCCCATTCCTGTCTCCCTGTGCCACTGTGGGGAGAAGGTAGAGCCTAGGAAGGAGGGAAGAGGGGGGGAAGGTATTTTTACGATTTGTTTTACTTCTAATTGTCCTGTTGTGATTTTGATTGGTAATAAATTTAGTTAATATCCCCAAGTCAAGTCTGTTTTGCCTGTGACAGTAATCTGTTTGTGATCTCTCTCTGTCCTTAGCTCAACTCATGAACCCTTCATTGTATTTTCTCTCTTCTGTCCACTTTCAGAGTAAGAGTGGCTTTGGTGGGTGTCTGGTGTCCAGCCAGGGTAAACCCACCACACCCATGAAATTACACCCTCGCAAAACAAAAACCCCATTTGTGAGTTCTACCATGCATTGGATTTCAGAAGATCCAGCTTTCAGTGAAAGATATGAAACCTGAAACTAGCTCCAGTTTTAGCTTAATTCGTATGTGGTGAGTTAGATATCTCAAAAACATGCACCCACATTATTTCCTCACTTCATAACTTGAGAGAATGTGTTTCCTCTGACCTTTCTTTATCTTTGATTTAAAAAGGAGCTTTTCACTGAAACACTGAAATATAATATTTTAGTTAAGCATCTGGTTACATTCTTAACCATTGAGTATTAAAGCTAATTCTCAACACAGACATGGTCCAATTACCGTCCCCCTGCTTTCCCTTTATAAAAATCTAAAGCACAGTAACTATTTGTAAAAATAAATATACCCAAACTGAGGAAAAGGAGAGGAAGCAACAACAAAAAGGAATATGTTTCCTGTAATTAACCAAGTTATTCTCATGCAAGGCTTTTAACTAGCTACAGATAAATCTTTCCTGTTAAATACTACTTCTATTTTTGACAGAATAGTAATTATTTTTCAGTACAAGAGAAAATTGGACTCAATCTCAATAATATTAAAATATTTTCTGACCAAAAATTTATTTTCATAAGTTGATTTTTCATATGTGTAATCACTCATAATACCTCTAAAATGAGTTCATATGAACTGTGACAAGCAGAAGAAAACACAAACAATTTATAAGATTATTAAAATTACAAAGATTAACCATTCAGATGGACTTAAATTAAAATGTTTTAATAAAAAATCAATTTGTGATTTCTATGTATTTTGCATAATAGAGAAATGTTATTCTATCAAAAAATAAAAGCTGCAGTTCATACAAACAGTTTATTTTTAAAAGTTTAATAATTCAGCAAAAGGTATACAAAGTTTTAAATTTTGCAATTAAATATTTCACCTGGAAGCAATTCTGCTAAAAGAAGTACAGAGATCTTACTGTGTGCCCTGGCTTGTATAGATTACCTTATAGCAAAACAACAAATAGAGTTGTCTACCATGTAGGTGATGCTTCAATTGCTTTCTTTTTGTTTTAACAACTATGTGGAAGACGGAGAAAGAAAAGTCAAAAATATTCAGTTCTATGGCTCAAAGAGTTATTACAAATTAAAAGTTATTTGAAGAAATTATCAAAAGCATGAAAAAGATTTCAAGATTTTTCTGGTTTTGACTTTGCTATATTTTCATGGGGAAAATATAGCATGAACTAATAGAGGAAATATCAAAATACAGGCAATTGCAAGAGTAGCATCAGTTGTAATTTTTATGTGGTGGCTGGTGTAAGTTTACCAGGATTCTGATGAAAGGTTGTCTTTTCAAAGATTCTTTGTTCATAAAAACTAGTGGGTTTGTATCATGTCTTGGACATGATTAACACCTTTGTAGATTGTAGTATTATTACATACGTATTGGAAGCTTCATTTGATTGATGGATTGATGGAAGCTTTTTGATAGCTTGACAGTGATACTACATTTTTATGTTATTCCCAGTCTTTCACAGAATTTGTTTCCTGGAGCTGCCAAAATACAAGCAACTCAAATCACTGGATCAGAGCAAAAATTTTCACACCAAAAAGCTAAGAGGGCTCAGGCATGGATTCAAGATTTATTTTTCGATAAAAAAGCAGAAAATGCACACAAAATGAGCACAGAAACTGCAGAAAATATTTCACTTTTGTAACCCTTTGTCGAATCCCATCCCAGTTTAGATTGCTACATGTCTTGCATCCATGAACCAGCACTTAACAAATTCAAACAGGTTTTGTTTGTGATCCTCAGAAGAATTTTACTCTGTTTTCTACTGGTTTTTTTTGGTCTCCCTATCATGTCTTTCTGCCTATTTCAAGACCTGGTTCGCTGGGGCAAATAATAGAGGTCGGTGACATGGAGGCTCTTACACAGTAGTTCCCTTATTTTCCTCACTGTTTGAGCTAGGCTGGCTCAAAAAGAAGCTCACCTTAGTTCTTTATAAAAAGAGAATTTGAAGTTCACCTGATTTTTTAAATATAACTAGAACTCCCCCAAGTCTTCATTTTAGTCCATCTTAAAAAGGCACTTACACTGTAATTTCTACAAGAGAAGATGGAAATAGTCACCTTCCCTCATGTCAAATTTATTCTTATTTTTTTGTGTGACTTTTCATGACACTATACTGTCATTTTATTGTTATTGATACCAGTTAATAGAAAGGATTCTTTTTCATGCACTGGATGTCAATTAGCATGCTGTCAGTTCTAAGTAAGCAAAGGAAAACTTACATAACTATGGAAAAATAGGTTTTCATGGATCTCTGGTCCCTAAACAAAATTCCTCCTTGAGGCAAAGCTATCCTCATCCCTGTGGCTGGTGAGGTTTTTTTGCATAGAGAGCCTGTACCACGTCCTGTACATACTTACATACTCCTTATTTTCCTCAGTTATGTGTTTTTGTATATTTTGTATTTCATGTGACCTAATTTTCTTTAATTATTATTCCAGGTTAGATTCTTTGTGATATTTCATGGCCAAATCACTGAAGCCTTGTGAGTCAAGGACTGCTCCTCTCCAACTTTACCTCTGAAGTCATGTTGTCATCCTCAGCAGGTTGGATAAATAAAACCATTTTTTTCACCTACTTTTTATTTTATGTTTCATATTTTCTTCTTCCCTTCTTAAAGAGAAGATACCCAACAGCCTTCTGTCTCTTCCTTGTGTGAAAAGCCTTAATTCCCAGGTCGTTCCTGAACTGGATTTATGAATTTTAACAAAGGTATGTTTTGTTCTCAGCACTGCCAGAATAGATTGATGCGAGAAAGCTGAGCCTCATTTAGAAAACCTGAGTTGCATGTGCATCTTTGTTCTGGTGGAATGCTGAAAGTATGAGGTCATGTTCTTATTAATTGCATTTATGGCAATGTGGTCATAATTGAGAAAAAATATTACTCAAAAAGTCATGTTCCACAAGGCTGGCTTGCAGTGTGTTTTTGTGCTACATCACCATTTGCCATTTCTTATTGTAGGAGTGGTTGGTTAGGGAGGGATTGTGACCAGATAGGTAAGACAGGGCAAAATATGTATTGCCTTGATCTTTACCCACTGCAGTGGTTCCCGTGGGACAGAGAGATCATCTTCAGGCTGATCTAAGTCACACCAAACCTATTAGAGCCCCCAAACTGTTTGTAGCTGAGGGTGTGCCAGGCTGTCTCATATTTTATTCTAAATTTGCAATTGCTGAAGTTGAGGAGATCATATCCAGTTGTTTTGTTTGAAGGAAAGCTGAAATAGGAAATACCATTTTAAAGCATGGCTTTGAAAGAACCACTGTGCAGGTGGTGAAACAGCAGTACTCAACGAATTAGGAAAAAGGATTGGAGACAAAAAGTATACTTCAGGACAGGGAGAGACAGACCATTAGCATTTGGATGTCTTTTAAGTATTTGTTTTCTTCTTCAATTTTTCTTGAGTAAACAGAGAAGTTCATCTGAGAGAGCTGAGGTGATCAGATGTTGAAGTGCTCTGTACCAAGTTGAGAATCCTGGCCTGGAGAGGATGTCATCAACAGCTCAGACTGTCCTCCAGAAGCTCCACTTGTTTTCTCCAATGACTGCTGCCCAGCCTCCTCTCCATTGAGAGCATACCACGTGCCTGAAGATGACAGCAGGATAAAAGCAAAGGTTTTAGTAGAGTGAAGATTTTAGTGAAGAAGACAGGAGCATAGCAACTGGGAGGAACTAGACTGGGCATGATGGAAAAGCAGAGGACAACCTCCAAATGACAGGGGTATCATAATCAAACGATCTATAAAGTCCTTTCCAATCCAAATCTTTCTATGATTCTATGACTGATTCTAAGATTCTATGAACTTGATGAATCCTCAAGTGGCGTCAACAACAGAAAGACATGAAGCTGTGGAAGGCAGAAAAGACTGCAAAATCAGCACTTGAACAGGGAACAGAAGCATAGTTATTCTACAGATATAACAAACACAACATTTAAAAAGAAACGCAGAAGAGGGAATTCACTTGCTAACTGGCCTTCAAGAAATTCCATGGCAGAAAGAACATAAGAACATTAGATTTCAGAGACAGAAGATAGTGTTTGTGATATTACAGAAGGCAAAAACTAATGATGAAATGATCAGGAGTTTACAGTATGAAAGACCCTATACCTGTAGACAATAATCCAGATAAAGATAACACTGTCAGGAGTAAACAGCAGATGCACTGCAGAATTGAGATACACTGCCAGTTTGTATGTGTTGGAAAAGGCAATAGCAAGGAGTGGAGAACAAGACAGAAAAGAGATTTGGTGTGCAAGATCACAGAGAAGGATGAGTTCCAAGTAGAGGTGAAGTTGAAAGCGCATCACTGGAGTAAGATATAAGCACGAATGAACTATTTTAGGACAAATGATAACATAAGAAGTAGGAAATAAGAGGCAGAAAAATGGAAGTGCTAGCTGACTTGATAATTAAAACTAACAAATGAGATATTGGAGGATTCAAAATTAAAGGGGGTGTGAGCAGTTAGAATCAAAGGGGTTGCACAATACAAGATGTGTAGTGACACCAGGCACAGTGGAATACAATCAAAACAATTAAAATTCAGTTTTACAAAATTATATTTTCTGTTTGCTTCTGCAGTAAACATTTTAATCCAAGTCACTCTTTTATGTTAACTGAAGCTCACAGCATCTTATTCTTGAATGACAGATAGACAGCTGAGACAGACAGGTTGTCAGAGCTACTTAGAAGGCAGAGAGATTTGAGGTGTGAGTGAAGAATGGCTGACTGAAGAACTGAGCACAACGGCCTAGAACGCCCAATTTTTTTAAAAACTGCCAAGCAGTTTACCCTTGTCAAAGGAAGACAATTAAAAATACACTGTTTTGTTTTGAAATGCTAAATGGATGCTAATTTTTGACACAGCCTTAAAAATTTGCTTTATTTTAGGATTTTTACCCTATGCTAAACTCAGATCTAACATGAGATGCAGAAAAATAGAGAACTCTAGGTTGAAAAAGACCTTAAGAAATCATCTGGTCCAACCTCTTAGTCTTCAAATTAGGTTATCCAGGGCCTTGACAAATTAAGGCATAAATATTTTCAACAAGGCAGACTCTACCACTTCACTGAGCAAACAATTCCAACATTTCAGAGTGTTCTTAGTGATGTTTTTATTCTATCCAGGCAGCATTTTGTACCCTTTCACTCTTGCCCTGTCACCTTGCATCACTGTGAAGCAAGAACAGCTTCTACTCTATAAATACCTTATAGATACAAGATCTTTTGATCCTCTGAACTTCATCATCCCCCGGCAGAGCAAACCCAATTCCTTCAAACTTTCTCTATGTGCCATGTTCCCTGGCACTCTGATCATCTTGTTCCCCCCCAAACTGGATCCGCTCTGATTTTCTAGTGCTTCTCAAAACCTTTAAAAATCCTTTTGAATGTGAAAATGTGAACAGATTGTCTCCCATGAGTTGATGAAAGGAGGATGCCTTTGTATCCTATTCTTGTAATTCTTTTTGACATCTCTAGTAGCCACATGCTTTGTTTTCATTCTTACCATCAGCTGTGAAAAGCTATAGCTTCTCCATGTCTTTTCTGAGTCATTTCTCTTCTGCTAGCACAATACACCCAGGTTTCCTGACACTGAGATCTCCTCAGTGTTAACTCATATCATCGTACCCCATTCTTTTCTGAGCTTTGTTTTGCATGATGTTCAGGCAAAAGGCAGCAGGTACTGAATCTAATGGACAACATTTTAGCTTTCTTATATCCTGAGGGGTACAAAGTGATTCCTTTCTTTGCAGTGAACTGTTTGCTTTAAGAGTTTGGAGAAATTAGATGTATTACACTTGGAAGGAGATTCCTTTCTGAGAAGGTCCTTTATTGGATGAGCATACAAAGGTTGGTGATCCGTAAGAGCCAGAAAGTAAACGGTTAAAGGTGAATGTAAGAGAAAGAAGGAATAGGGGAATTCTAGGCAGAAAGCACTGTCTATCTTCATAGCAACTGAGTAATTGTCAGCAAGGATCCAAAAGAATAACTCAAGAAACATGATATCATGGGATACCTGTGTCTATGATATTAATCATGCTTACCACCTATTGCTCTTAATGATGGTCTAAAGAATATGCAGAAACCAGGGCAAAAATAAAAATAGAAAGAATGGAAGATGGGGGCTTATTCTAGGTTAACCTTCAGCATGACTTTTTATCTGTCATTGTTTTCAGAGCTGAGATTTAGAAGTAAAAATCTGTGCTCTGCATACTTGAGTAGACTTTGAACTGAAATAGGTTGTCTTCACAGCTTTTGGGCCTCTTTGTTTAAGAGAGGCTGTTGCAGCTGCAACTAAGCACAAAATTTAATGCCAATGAGTTTGCAGGACTGTTTCTGAAGACAGTTGAATGTATTTGTTCACCAGACTTGGCAAATTTTAATACAGATATATAATGTAGGTTCAACACAAGATGTTCAGCCAACAGAGGAAACAAATAGTCATCTGTAACTGGATAATATAACAGACTAACTTGGAATGTGCACCTGTGTAGCCCTATAACGAGAAAATTTAATTTAAGATAGGAGGAACTGAATTATAGAGAGTTTCTTCTTCCTTATAAATGTGTGGCCTTAACGGGAAGAGTTACACCTCTTTAGTAGGCGTATCAGGTCAGAGATCTTCAATGCACATAGAGTGTCATGCTGTTATATAATACTATCATCGTATAAAAACTGACTAAAGGCTGCTGAAAATGGGCAAACCCATGTGCTGCAATCAAACACGAAAAAACGACAATAAGCTGGAAGGCAGCTCCAAAGCCAAAGAGGGACTGAGATACAGACCTCTGATGTCCTGGAACTCAGCAGAAGAGAGTTTTCAAGGAGTGTAGATAAAGGCAGCCAAAGTGACTCTCTAGGGAACAAGAATGAGGTTTTTTTTCACTAGATTCTAGGAAAAAAAGCATAGAGAAAAGAACAATCGTGTGAGAGAATAGGTTCCACGGCAGAATTGCCAGAACGTCTTTCCTCTGTGGCCTGTCAGCTTTGTGATGAACCTACATTACACATCTGCATTAAAATTGTGCCCAAGCAGAAAAATGTTATAAGTGTCCTGGGGTGACATTATGAAACCACTTTATTCCTTACCTGCCTGTTTAATGCCCACAACCACCGTACCTGTAAGATAGACCCGAGGGGCAGGGCCTGAGCCGGGTCAGTTCAATCGAACCCACAGTGCAAGGCAGCTATAAAAGTGGCTCGGCCCAACGGACAAGGGGGTCAATGGCTCTTGGGGAGGCGGCAGGTCGGCAGCTCTCAACTGAGAGTTTTGCGAGATGATGGCTCTCCATCCCGTGCTAGTTTTGAAAGAGGTTTTGTTTGTTTTCCTTTCGCTCTCCCTGGCCTCCCTACCCTCCTTCCCTCCAGCCCAGGAAGCCTGCGGGGTGCCCCGGCCGGACCGAGCTGCAAGGAACGCCACGCCCGTGAATAAGGAGGGGAGGATTCACCAGCTCCACTGGTTGTGTCATCGGCTCCTTGCAGGCACCCTTTCCCCGTTTTGTTCTCTTTTTTTTTTTCCCCAGTGTCATTTTTGTGTTAATAAATATTTCAGTTTTTCTTGTGTTAATAAGTAGTTACCTTTTTCCCTCCATTTTCATTTGCTGTTGTTGATTTGTTTCATTGTTGGAGGGAAGAGGAGAAGTCCTTTTCCCTTAGGAGGAGGCGCTCATCCCTGGGCGTTTCCTCCTGAATACCTTTGTCTCCCAAACCGAGACAATAACGCTGAAGGTGGAAAGGTGAAAGGAATATATTTAGTGTAAACAAGAGTGGAAAATGACCATTTTTTACCTCCCAAAACCAGGAAGAAGTAGATTCCGACCCCTATCCTGATGGTTAGTAACCTACAGCAGGTTATCCACTTAAGTCTTAAGTTACCATGTAATGTGAGTAAAGATGGCAAAATTAGACCATACTACAGTATTTTCCTAGATTTAATCTGCAATCCTGCAACTTCTGTACTCGTTCAGGTATATATACTGGTGCGGGTATCAACGGGGCTGTGCTGGTGAAACCACGGAAAGATTTGTTGCATATGAAAATATCACAGGATCTCTGGTAGAGGGGAAATGAAAAATCTTCAAAGTGAGGGAAGACAGCTGAACCTAAGCTGTGGCTTAGAAACTCACTGAGTAGCAGAAGAGAGAGCATAAGGTACTCTGGATATACAAGCCTGGAATTCTGAACTAGACTTCTGCAAGGATTAATATTTTCGTAATGTAACCCGTGACCACAAATCATTAGGGACTGCTGGTGAAAGGAGTTTTCCCATCTAACACTGCAGTTACATAAAGCTTGCCTCTGTGAAACTTCTACATATAGAGCACCAAAAGGTAAAACAAGTGCTGTGAAATCCTAGTAATGCTGGGATTCTGCTGTTCTCCAAAACATACTTTAGCATGCATGAACATGCTAAAGGGAATGTTTAATGTGCTTGTGCTGACACATCCAGAAAAGGATATGATATCTGTGATTTTAGCCCTCCATGCCAGTTATTTGCCTAACACCATCTGAGGCTATGAGGATTGTGCATGAATTCTATGTATTTGTTGAAATAAACAATACAAATAAAGCTTCTCATATGCACAATGAGGAGTTCACTGACTACACAAGACTTTACAATTTAAGAGTTTCAAATATTAAACACACTCCAAAGGGACACCAGATCAATTTGTGACTACAACAGAGGAATCTGGGATTCATAAACCAGTGAATAGATTTCCCTCATCCAAATGCAGACCTAGATTCCCACTTATCTGGGAATATCCCTCTTAAAAAACTGCAATGCAAGTGTTACTAAATATAGGTCACTGATAGCTACTAGAATTTGCGTTATTTTTGACTCTTTCAATTAAATGTTGAGTAATTTAATTGAAAGTCAAAAGTGGAATTTCTAGCAGAAAACAACGTGAGTGTTTCTTTAAAGCAGTATATGTTTCAGTTAAGAGGAAAGAATGTCTGATAGAGGAGATCCCAGGTTTGTAATGCAGAGTTTACTTCACTGAGCATTAATAGTACTTGACAAAAATCCTATGGGTCTGACTCATGTTTTGGGTCATGTGTATTAAATCATCCATAATTCTGCTAAGTTACACCAGGGAAAAAAAATCTCTGAAACACACAGAGGGAGCAAACGTGCTTACAAAGGGCAGAAACATAAAGAAATTGAGTAGAAATCTGATCTCTTGAGAGATTTTGATATGCAGTATTATTTCCTAAGTAATCTTAGGACAATTCTGATGAAAACCATAAACCAAATCTGCAATGCCATTCATCTCACTAGAAAATTTAATCCCTTAAAAAATTCAAATCGTAATTTTATGTGAATAAAAAACAGTTGAAAATGTTCTCAGATATTTTGCATTCTTTCAAAATAATATATTGTAAAAAGAGTTAGGATGAACATTTTAACTTCTTCTGGACAATAAACTCAGCAAATTTACAGGCAACTTGACCACAGTGTTCTCTAAAGTGTATATAAAAGAAGATTGATAATGAAGGTATTGGCTTCTTCATCTCACATGCTGTATGAAATAATTTCAGGAAACACTATTTATTCCTAGACATTATGTTACTTTCAAAGTAAATTTTCATCTACATTATATCTAATATGAAAAGAGCAAGGAATACTTTCCTGGACAGAACTGGACAGACCAAATCATCAGTTCATGAATGGAACACTAACAAAATTCAAAGTCTAACATCAACAGTGTATGTGATACATATATGGAGATATAGAATTTGTAAGTTCCTTGAGGGCAGCAGCGAAACTGCCATTATTTAAGAATTTCAGCTTTTTGTCACTGGTACAAGTTTTCCTTTCTCTTTAAAGTATTTTCCCTAATAAAAACCTAAAAGTGTATCCTGCTGATCCTATCCCATGCTTATTCTAGCTTAAATCAAGTGTTCCCTCCAAGTGTAGCTGTATCACACTAAAAGTGTTAAAAGGAGTACTGAAACAGCCATAAAAATATTTTTTCTCCATCAACAAGGAAAGGATATTTGTGGGAAAATGATAAAATCACATCAGTGAATAAACATTAATATAAAAATAACATATTTCCAGGTATTTCTAAATAAATCTGATAAATATATCTATTCAAAGTCTTATCTTTAAAATATTCCCAGAAGGAAAAGTCAAATCGTTCCAGTTTCAACTGTAAGTTTCTCATGGGAATGGGAATTGATACGATAAATTGAGGCAGTTTATTGTTGTTCCTCTTCAGTCTTTGACTTACACAACTAGAGCTGTTTGTCTGAGCTCATCTCTCAGTGCTTGTGATTAATAATCTTTCAATGAAGAGAAAGCTCAGCATTCCTTTTCAATTTTGTGTGTCTTTTCAATGTGCATTAGCTTAACTAACTGAAAAATGTTTCAAAATATATTTTGGAGGGAGAAACAAAGCAAAACCAACAAAGCAAAACCAGTTATTAGTGAAATTATTTCCTCTCTCCACCCAGCAAAAAGAAAAGTCTCAGGCTCAGCGAAAGATGAAAGAAAAATGCACATGAATCAATTATGAAAAAGAGAAAGTTTCTTTGAATGAGGAAAAGCTATTGGAATTAAGATAGGTTTTGTTCATATCTGCAAGTTGCAAGAGGAGTACTTTTCAGTGGAACAGAAAAGGAGGATTTGGCAGTGTTTGACTACTTAATGCTATAGTTCTTCAGAGCCCATGTGAAAATTTGCTGCTAGCTATTAATCATCATTGTGTCTCTGCAAAGAAGCTGTTACAATGATGACTATATATCATTATATTCCCACTGTAAGTAACGAATCGGAGTGCTGGGAAAGTTGGATAAGAGCGGCTGGCAAACTTTTAAGCTTTGGAATCTATTTAAATAAATTTACATCACATTTGCTACTTTTGCTGGTATGGGAATCATACTTTAACATGAAACAATATGCTATGTTCATGGGCCCTGGTCTTTTATTCTCCTGTCTCTGAGCCAGGTCAGCTTTTGCCAGTGCTGACAGCATGCTTTTCTCATAGCTTCTCCTTCTCATAGCCTTTCGTTGCTTTCAAGTTCAGTTTAGCACAATGAAGTTGTTATGCATGACAGTTTGGAGAGCAGAATAGGTGGTGTCTGAGCCTGCTGTGTTGCTACAAAGTGGGCTTATTCTCCACAAGCCAGCTCAGTTACTGAAGCCTTGCTGGTGGGACACTGCAGTGGACTTCAGATGTTCCCATTCTGACAAAAACAATTAGTTTCAAACTGCAAGACACCGCAGGGTCACCCTTTCTTTCAGTGAGACTTCACCATTTAATATGCTGCAGTGGATTTCAAATTCATGTTGATTTATCTTGTTGTACTCTTCTTTTATGGTCTTTTTTTATAGATGCGTAAAGCAACTGGGAAAGTCTGAGTTTCACACAGTTCAGGAGTTTTTTTAGAAATCTAAACCATTTTTTTATGTTTATTTCACAATGTAGTAGATTTGGAACATGTTAGGCTTAATTCTGTTGGGCTGAACTGCCTAAAACATAGCCCTGAGGTTCCTCAAACAGAATCTCAAAGTGTCTCTTGTGCTAACCGTCAGCAACAAGCCAACAATAAACAACCCCAAAATGTTCAAGATTGCCAGCACTGTTGTCTGCTACAAGAATCCTGAAAAGAACTGAAAACCATTTACAAATGGAAAATTATGCAGATATTAAAAATAAGTTCATTTTGAGCTTGTATTGAGGTGCTGCAAGCTGCTTGTTCTTGCCAGGCACAGCTTGTTGTCCTCATTGTTAAGAACATTGTCAGCCACTGAATTCAATAGTACAACAGAACTGCTGCTCCAACAGGATAAATTTTACTTTATTTTGACATTAACTTAGCTATTAAAACACTTATAGCTTTCTTATTTTCCTTGATCAGGCACTGCTAGCACTGCTATGACAAAGCAAGCCAGTTGCACACTACTTGACCAAACACTAACAGCTAGTAGATGTTTTTTAGATTCCCCAGTAAAAATGAATCTGTTGTTTTGGTATTTAATGGATAAACCCATCAAATAATTCTCGTTCTAGATTAAAAGTTATATCAAAGAGTATTTAGAATAGCAAGCTGCTTCCACCCTCTTTGTCTACTGCCTCCCTCCCTACTCCTCTCCTATTTTCTCTATTATTTTTCTGTTTTTAATATGCAGGAAATATATTATCAAAATTCTTCCCTTGTAAACTGCTTGGTTTAGCTCTATGTTTTTGAAAGGTAAAATTAAATTATGTCATCAAGTCTATTATGTCTTTAAATTATTTCTATTTAAAGGACCAGATAAATTATTTAAAATGTCTAGTTTTGAACAACAAAAAATGAATTTATTACAGATGCAAAAAAACATTTAAAAATTTGGACTAATTGCAGTTTGAGTTTCAGAAATCTATTTTTTTACTGCTATTAATTAACTTTCTTCAACAATGCATGAGTAGAATTGGTGTAATAGCAGCCTACGATAAAAAGTAAAATAATCACTACTACATTTAAGGCCAGATGTAGTTCTCCTGGTTAAAAAAGGAAGAGGGAATGAGAATACTTGACTTCTGATATAATTTATTCAAATGTGTCAGACCGCCAGAGCTATTATTAACTATTGAATACAGAATTTTTTCCCTGTCATTCATCCACAAAAAAAGGCCAAACATTATTTTCACAAAGTTGCCAGAGCGAAACATTTTCTTTATCCATGGGTGACCTAAAGTGAAGAAGTTGGGATACATTATGGTGTTTACTCTGTATTTAAGTAGAGGAGTGCAAATGAGTTGTGTCAATGAGGAGGCAATTAATCTGTTAAGGAAAATGTTGCATGAACCAGCCTTTAAAATTACAAGAAAAACCTTTTCTTGTTGTATTTTAGCCAAGAAATATGGCTTTGCTGTACTTCTTCAATCATCAGTGATATAGGTCTCACTGATTTTATCAGTAGATTATTTAGGTCTACAAAATGGAAAAAGAAGCCACTGAAATAAAAGGTTTCTCAGGTTAAAAAGTAAAGAAAATAGGAAGAACTAGAAGAGCAGCACAGCCTTGAAGCCAGTGTAGTCAGAATACATGACCACCACAAACCATGAATATCCTAAGCAAGAATGCACATGGTTATGTCAAAAAATAGAGACCCTAATTTTATGTCCATAAAATTAAAATGTTTAAATTCTCTAAGTCAGATTTATAATAATTTTGTTGTAATCATCATGGCCTAAGTGCAAGAGACAAAGTTTACAGGAACATTCCTATCTCTTATGAGGCTGGGATGTTAAGAAATGTTCACAAATTTGAAAGCTGCCCTTTCTTTTTATCCTCACAGTTGAGTTAACAAAAGATTTTACATCTCACATAAAGCTGTTTAAGGGGTTTCAGAAAAAGTTTTTCTACTAACTATACAGTTTTTGTAAAAATCGTCTATTATAAACCCTGCCAACAGGGATTGCTGGCTTCACAACACATCCAAACCAGACAAAATCAGACTCAGAAGTCTTCTTTGAGAGTTTTGGTTTTTACTTGCATGGCCTTGTAAATCATTCAGAAATACAGATGCTGATGTTAGAATAATGTCCATACTTACTCTAGCTAAGTAATGTTGCAATGTGGTAGTATATTTGTGTTTGCACACACATGCATACGAAGTGGTGGAAAATTTGTTATGCAAAAACCTTCACTATACTGCACTGGTGCTCTTCGCTGTTGATGTGCTGTTTTTTCACAGTCATTTAGCATTGCTTTCTCTTTTTTTAATTTCCCAAGAAACAAAGAACAAAGAGTAATGAGAGCAGATTTATCTGGGTCCAAGACCATTGCTCTCCAAGAGATTCTTGGAGCAGAGTCACAGTGTTGCCTAAATCTTTTGCAAACAAAGCCAGATGCACAACACAGCTGGTGTTTCCATTTTCTTGGGACTCAGAGGCGTGTTCTTTGTAACGAAATAGATATTTTTTTCCTGTTGCCTATTGCAGAGTGAGTTTGGGAGTGATGAAGCATGAAACATCTCTGTGGCAATATATCAGTATCCTCACAAGTATATACTATTTATATCTGCACCTTTAAGGACACAGGATGCACTGAAACCCATGAAGTTGGAAACTACCCAGAAAACACACACTATTCAGATTAAACCCAAATATCTGATAAGGCTGAGTTGAAGAATTTGACTAACCCATTTTGGAATAATGAGAACTCAGCCAATGCCTAAATTCATACATTGAGCTTCTTGCAAGCTGCAGGACATCATTGGCTTCATCTATAATGCCTTAGCTTAAAAAGAATAAGAAGAAGTGAAGAAAAGGTTCATTTAAAACTTTTCAGCTGCATTGGTGTAGTGTGATGGGAAGTTAAGTGCTTATGCACTTGTAAACACATGGAAACAAACCTGGGAGCCGTTGCATGCATGATCTTGATGGATTACAGATTCACTGCCCTCGACATACAAGGGAAAGATCACAGAAACTAAGTGGGATTAAATAACCTCAATTATATTCATAAGCATTGGAGAGGCATCATCTACTACCAGATACTGTATCTCTAAGGAATAGCTGGTTTATCTTTCAGCTGTACCTTTTTTGAAAAGTTAAAGCTGGACATCTATCTGAGCCATAACATTTATATAAGTTAGGCCTCTGGTTACCACGTGTGTCCTATGATGGCTGTGAGAGAGACAAAAAGGCTGTCAGCCAGAGCCAGATTTTTCTGGCCATCCCTCAAGTCTCTCCTGACCTCCTGTTAGACAGTTTACCAGGTGCCTGATCTGGTAATTTTAAAACCTGCTAATTGACCCAATGACAATGGAGAGATTGGGTATATATTTTTTCACTGGAGAGCCATATTAAATGATTGAGACCTGAGTAAGATCTGGTTGATAAAGTGTATAGCTGATTGGAGGTAGACAAAACTCTCAGGAGAGAGCAGGCCGGTGGTGCCTCACCTGGAGACAACCATTGCCCTCCAGGGCTCCTTCACATCCTCACCAAAATATCTGTTGTTACCTACAATATATATATATATTTGTGGTCTTAATACAATGCTTCATCATTGCCAACAAGGCGTAATGCCTGCTTTCATCAGGCTGGTTCGGATAGCTGGGATGTAACTAAAGATTATAGTCAGCTGCTGCCTGTTCATTGGTTTCTGTCAAATTAGTTTGGAGGTCTTGGGCTGGTTCCCAATGGACAGGTGTTTATATCAGAGAATGATGGCAACAATTAAGACTACTTGGCACCCATGTCAACTGCCTCAGCAGCTTGCAGTCTCTAAAGGTGGTCCCTCCCCATCAGACAAGGCATGCTGGTGGCAAGTTTGCTCTGCTGCAGCCTCTCCGGCAGCAGCACTATGACAAGCAGACAGGGAAAAAAATACATAAGGAAATAGGTACTGTAAACCTGATATTTTTGAGTGGAGCATTTAGCAACCAATACCTTTTGATATATAGCTAATGCAATGGCAAAACTTTTTGTGGTCTTGATGTATGGCTGTACACACTTCAAGCCCTTGATCAAGCACCAATACAAACATCAAAATAAATATATCTTGAGCAAGTTCAAGCAAAACAAACTTTCTTCTGACTTCATTGTTAAAAGAGCAGTATAATGAGTTCAAACTTAGAAGTTCCTGTGGCACATAACACCAGAATTCAATTATTTCATACTTCCTCTGCTGTCAGTGCTTTCCCAAAACCAGAAGTATTCAATTATAGAACTGCACTAACAGGTAAAGCATATTTTTCAATAAGCAATCATCAGCAATCTCTGCAGGGCTAGTGCAGGAAAGAACTTAATAAAGACACACGTTTGCTTTTTGATTAAACACAATTTGATACCGTAACTCAGAGAAGCACCACAATTTAAGCTGTCGTCCAAAATTTGGCAGGATTCAATAGACTCATTAGTGTGTTGTTCTTTAGGACCAATGAAGTTCAAGGAGACCAAAACAGTGAAGTTCACCACTGTGTCTTTCCCTGATTCAAGCTTATATTTTCCCCCTTTTCCACTGCAGATTCTATTTCTAAGCAATTTGACTTCAAAACAGGTAAATATCTGCATTGTTTTTCCTTTGTACGTATTTTATGTATATTTTTTTCCTGCAGATGCTTGTATTTAAACCAGTGTGGTAAATGGCAGAGTCCTCCAGGTAATCTTTCACTGGACACAAACGACCTGGCATTAAAATTTAGATAACATAACCCCAATTAAAGAATAAAGATTTAAAAAGACATAGTTAAATGTGTGGACCAAACAAACAAACCTGCATTGTTAGGAGCAGAGTTGGACAAGCCACAGTCTCAGTTGCTCAGCTAATGAATAAATGTGATACTGTATCAGCAGTCCTGGAAAAGCCCCGGGGGAGTGCAATGGTATCAGTTGACTGGCTCTTTGCAGCACTTGTAAAGTACCCTTTGAATATGTCGATAGCGGGAAGGCATTTGGACAATGAAGCAGTGACAGCCAAATGCAGGAAGCGACCTGGAACCTCAGCCAGTCCCACCAGTGACTTCAGCTGCAGTGTGGACATGCAGGGAGAGACAGATGGATGGACAGACCTGCAGCACCTCCTGTCCCTTCCCTTACCCCGGTGCCCTGTGTTGAAATGACAATTTCAGCGTGAGGAGATATCCTGCTGGTAAGAGCCGTAGAGTGCTTACTTACTAGCTATGCCGCTAACAATATGCTCAGCATCATAACAGACCCTCGTCAGCATTTTCACAGCAAAAAACAAAGCAAAAATGAAGCCAGTTGCCTTTGATAAAACATCGGCATCTGTGGATGAGGGAGGCACAAGAAGCTGTGCTGCAAAGCAAGGGTTTTTCTTCTTGATTTGAGCGTTGCACTTTGGAGACCACTTGTTTATCACTTGTTTAGAATATGATCGATTAAAACATTGCGAGAAAGGAACAATTGGTATCTGGCATGCAATATTTTCTACTGGAAAACAACAGAAGTTTCCTGAAGATGAGTCTTATGGGTTACATGTTAGTAGCATGCTGTTCTGAAGACACATACTGGAGAGAGTAGAGACTTGCAAATCTCTGTGTGGCAAAGCACATCAGTATAGACCAGCAACATCAACCCATCAACCTCACCAGCTATAAGCAAAGAAAATATCCTCTGTGGAGTATATTGCTTGGGCCATTCTCATCTTCCCTTCCCTTCGAGAGGGGGTGTTAGAATGAAAGTCCACACTGAGGAAGACAGAGTCGTCCCATGGCTCCTCATTCCCATCTCATAGTTGTGCTGATGACATGACAAATTAATAAACAAACAACAATAATATTTGTTTGTGCTATTAGTTTGTTGATAAACTATTATCAGAAATAAATGTTCATGGCATAGAACTAAGATATTTACCCTTTCTCAAGCATCTGGCCCATCACACCAAGCCTACTAAGAAGTCTCACAGGATGTTTGTAAGTTTCCCATTTAAGATTAATTGAAGACCAAGTCTGGTTTTGGCTAACAATGTTGTTCCAATTTGGTCTCATCCCTTATAAATGGCAGGCGGCAAAAGGGAATAGTCTTTGGATATAAACCACATGCCATGAACAAGTTCTGGCTGAGACCACATCTTCCATAAAGTAAGAACTAACAGGGGAATTTTTGTTAACTGTTATGGGAAATAATCCAATCTCCTTTTTGGCTCTAGACATTGAGGGGAAAGGGAAAAAAAAAGAAAAGAAACTGTACTACCAGAAGAATTCAGACTTGTTTGAAAAAAAGACCTGTTCAGCATTGGTACATTTTTTCCTTAATTTCCCATGGATTTATTTGTTTTTCAATGAAGCATCAAAGAAAAAAAAAATCTATATGGTTGGTTTGGATTTTTTCCCCTGGCAACAACTTTTGCATTAAAAATGGAAAAAACTGACTCAATTGATAAGCATTGCTGGTCTTTGTTCTCAGAGTTGGACTCTGGAAAAATGGAATAACACTTTTATTTTAAAAATATTTATGCTGTTTGAAAAACAGTATTTTAATATTACAGTAAATCATAAAGAGAGCCTACCTACAAGAAATCTGGAGAGGAACAGTTAACAAGAGCATGTAGTCATAAGACAAGGGGCAATGCTATCAAAACAGAAAAAGTAGCTTTAGATTGGATACTGGGATACTATTTTCCCTGTGAGGGTGGTGAGGCACCGGAACAGGTTGTTGAGAGAAGTTGCAGGTACCCCATCCCTGAATAGGGTTTAGAACAACTTGGTCTAGTTGAGGGTATCCCTGACCAGGGAAGGAACTAGATGATCTTTTAGATCTCTTCCAACCCAAACCATTCTATAATTCTATGGACATGTAATATTTGTGATTCGACAGAAGCATTTCCTTTATGGAGAGGTAAATACATTAAAATCTGACCTTTTTTCCTGATCATAAGCTACACAAATTGGCAGCTCTTGTACTGAGTCTACAACAGTACTGTTGTTATGAAAAAGAGAATTTATTAAACAAGGATGTTGTGAACACATCAATTGAAGTCTATACTCCAAGGAAAAGAATTAACAGATATTTCAGAATAAGCCAGTTGTGGAAAAATGTCAAGCTATGATCAGGACAAACACTCAGTCGTAATGAAATCAAAGCATAATCAGCCATTGCATTTCTAAGAGCATGAAGTAACGGATCAGCCTGGTGCTCTTCTCCCTTACTTAAACACAAAAAAAATACTATGGTAGTGAGCGTGATTAGAAGAATTCCCCCTACCAGGCTTACGAGCAGCCCCTTCAACATGGAAACCATGGTCTCACCAGCTCCATGCTGTTACCTTACATGAGAGCCTTTAATGCAATGCCCAAATGTTAACAAATTGAATACTTCTACAGTTTTACAAAACTATCAATAAATTTTACTGCTTATATTTATTTCAATGGCCATGAATCTAATTAATCAGAATGAATTTGGCCTCATGAAGCAGACCTTCCTCGCAAAGAAGTCTCTGGCAGGGCTGAGAACAAAACCTGAGTCCTATATATTTGTTGGATATTCCTTATTTTAAGAAACCATTCTCAACACAGAAAAATATTGCTTGAAAAGGTACCAAAACCAGGACAACAAAGTTCTATTAATTTTCTCTCCCACTCAGCAAAGCAGTTAAACCTGTGCATACTTTTAACTTTGAGAACACAGTTTAAGTTTATCCTGCTCATGAGGTCACATCAGATTGTCTTCTAGGTACTCAGTACCTTGCAGAGTTGCTGTGGTGATTTTGTTAGGATTTTTAATATTCCTTTCAAAGTCTAATTGCGCAATTTTCATTCATCTTATGTGTTATTGACTATGTAAGTAGTGCTGGTGAAAGCTATTCACAAGAGTACCACAGAATTAAGTAAAAAACAGCATATTCAAAACCTTATTAAATGATTCATTGTAAACAACACAGCAATATTTCATGTTAGTAGCCTTTTGTTCTGCTTTATTCATTAAATTTCCTAGTAAAAGAGAAATGAAAACACAAACTTTACAAATTGTTGCTGGGGTTGTTTTTTCCTTAAGCTTTGTACGAATTAGTCTATTGTTTTATATTGTACTTGGTATTTTTATATTATACTTGATAAATTCATTTTTATAATAATAGTGTAGTATTACATGAAAAACACGAAAATTTACTTATAGAAGTGAAAAATTTGATAAAGACTGCATGCGTATACATGCATATTTATATATAAGTTTGTACATCGAAACAGGCATGTATTTGTGTGTATATGTACACATGCATTTTATATATTTATACTTAAATGTAATATGATCACAGTATATAATATAAATTGTATATAATATACGATACATTATATACATTCTACATGTTCTGCATGTATATCTGCACAGGCTTGCAGTATCTACATATTGTATACTGCAGGCATGTATATCCAGAGTTATGTATATACGTGTTTATATATAAATATTCACTTTCTTTAAAAAAAAAAAACAACAAAATCTTTCTGATTTTTAAAACATTTTGCGACATATCTTTTTGCCCTCAAATAAAAGAGAGCTAGAAGGAAGGCATCATCAAAATATTTATTGCGAAAAATTTTCAATAATCTCCCCAAACGATTACACTTATGCAGTCTAATTTTTCTCAAAATTATTTGAAGCATGAAATACAAAGAAATTTAGGCTAATTCTCCCTGGAATTTGAAGGCTGTGGTACTGTTGAGTGGCCAGTAACAGATTTTTCAATAAAAGTGGTTATCTTAATATTGTCTCTGCAGATCTGGCACCAACAATCACATACTTAAATGAAAGAGATAAAAGATAGCCCTGCATACAGGAACCACAGAGGGTATTTCTATCTATATCTATGTCTATTTATCTATATCTATATGTATCTATATCTCTACATCTATCTATACCTATATATCTACATCTATATCTAATCTATATCTATATCTATATCTATATCTATCTATATCTATATCTATATCTATACAATCTATATCTACCTATCTATATCTATATATCTATATCTGTATCATCTATATCATCTATATCTATATCTATATCTGTATAATTTATATCTATATTTCTGTATGATACTGATGTATATTAGGATATCATGACATACTTATAGTTGTTAGCATAAGCTGAACAGGGCTTTCATGTTGTTTTTATTTATATCACAATTGTATATTTAACCAGAAACTCTTAAAGGGACAAATAATCACCCATGAGACAGTGCAGGTGTACTTTGCATAATTCTCACATGTATTTGATTGCACTAGCTACATGTTTAAGAATATATTTAACTGTTCCATAAAGGATAACAATCTTAGATTCTATTACTACAAATGTCTCTTATTTGTGTAAAGAAAAATGCGCCCTTGTAGTTTTAAACTGCACTGTTACATTCCACTATGTTGTTGTACTTCTAGAGACATCACTTAACTCTTTTGCCGTACCTTGAAAATGCTGCTGCTCAGTTTAGTAACAGCCATCACCAGAGAAAGAATCATATGTTCATGGTATTGAATGAGCAGCCTAACAAAAAATAGGACAAAATCACAAGAGTGGGCTTCTGATTAGTAAACAGATTACCAAATAATATAATGAGGATTATTGCTAAAAATAGGAAATATTTTGCCTGTGGTCTCGCTGAATCTGCAGAAACATTTATCAAAGAAAGACACGCCTTAAATCAAAACCTGACAAAACACTAGACCATTATGTTTTGAAAAGGTAACATTAAGCCTCGTAACAGAAAGGTATTAGTTTTTCTGAAATAAAATTTATTACCGATATATAACAATACTAAACATTGCAAAAATGAAACAGGGCTTAAATCAACTGACATCCCAGAGGGTGGAATCCTTGTGAAATAGTTCTTGTTTCACAATTCAAATGCATCAGAAACATTTTGTCTTCTTGCCACCTAGTCAGGAGTGAGTCAGTATTTAGGAACATATTGAAATGGAAGTTTTGGTAAATTTAACATACATACAGTATTTTAGCCTATGGGAGATCTTGTGTTACACCGCAGCATTTATAAAACTGTGTGGTTTTTTATACTTCAAATATTTACATTGTTATTGTAGCAGAGCATACTTTGAAAGGAACTAAACTTTGCAAAAACATCTTGAATCATCCTTGCACAAATTTGGCTGTACAAAGCAGAAAATGTAAATAATTTTTTGTTTTGCAAAATTCCTGTTTAAGAACTAGATACTTCTGTATACAAAAGACTGCTTATGCCCTTCTGCATCATTGTTTTATAATGAGAATCTGTCTTCATTAAACATTCACCTAGTATTTTGGGATATGGATTTATAACAGGCTCTGTGTACAGGCTCTATGCATACGCTAAAGCTTAGCAAACAGACCATTCAATGACGATTCCCTTGTCTTCTTTAGAATATTAACATTTAAAACAGACTCTGCCAGCATCCTGTGGTTGACAGATAGTTAAATGCAGCATAAAAAGGGAGAATCTTTGCATTGGGTCTGTGAAGATCACACCCCTCTGCAGATAGACTGAATACTTACAGCAGTGACAATAATTGCAGCATGATGCCTGTCAAACTTGGTCACTTTCAGGTAATACATACACATGTCTGTGGAAGAAACACTAGAGAACTATTTCCAGAGTATGGCTTCCTTTCAGAAATGCTCAGCTATGAAAACATGAATTCACTGCACTGAAATAGAAATATTTGTTTGTGCACACATATCTACCCATATCTTCATAACTTATGATTATAAACATTTAAATAACCTCCAGACTCGAAATATTCTAGGGCTACAAATTCAACAAATGGCTGTTCTGGTGACATACATTCAAGCACACAAGTTTTCACAGGTTTAGGGGTATCTTTACATTTAAACTTGCCCAATGCAGGGCCAGATCCTGAGTTCTTGCTGAGGAGGCTTCTAAAAGGCATGTTACACAGATTTCCATTGTTTGATGCCTACATTTCCCTGCAGACAGCATAGTTTACACTCTTGCAGACCAGGGCTTTAATTCTTCAAAGTGCAAACACACAAACTCCATTGACTCCACCACAAATAACATATGCAAAAGGTAAGACCACCTTGCTTGAACATAGGACCAAGTGGGGCTGGAGGAATTAGAATCATAGAATGTCCTGAGTTGGAAGGAGCCCAAAAGACTGAGTCTAACTCCTCAATGCTTTCTGAGTCCTGCGCTCATGGTGAGCAGCATTTGGCCTCACAAGAAGCAGTGGTAGATCCGTGGAGTGGCTCATGAACGAGTGCATCATTCAGGGAGAAGACCTTGGAACCTGGTTGAGGAGTAACTTGGGGCTACCAAATGTTGATGTTGACGCTGAGGAGTAGATTTGGCTTAGAAACAAAAAAAGATGCACACAATTGTTCATTCAAAAGCATGCAAACATATTTGTAGAGTGTGTAAGGAAACTCTGGATGGGACCTGTAAAACATTGACAATATCTGTGTATTCAAAACACAGGTTTGTGCACTGTGGCTGTTGAAAGAGCTGTTGCAAATGCAATTGTAGACAACGGCAATTTGCCAGGCTACATGGTCATGGCATGATATCTGAAAAAAACACATAAAACACCACCTTGCTCATGTTGTGTTCTCACCTGTAAAAAAACCCAATAAAATCCCAAACAAAAACAAGCCCCCACAAATGAAGCCTCATGTGCAGTGGTCCCTCTGTGGTGGGATCTCATAGGGCCAAAACTTGCATGTGTTAAAGAGGCCTAATCTTCACTTTTGTGTTTGTTTCCTTTTTAAGCTCTAAGAGTGCTTCTGCCCCCACACTGAAGGTTCGATGAGAAGATGAAATGACAGGTTTGGCTTGTCCCTGTTCAGCTGGCATCACTGATGCCAAAAGCCAGAGCCCGCTGCAGCAAGATCAGAGAGGCTCCTCTGGAGCAGGGTCTGACTGTCAGTTTCCCACTCTCCTCCCAGCAACCAGCTTCCCCTCCAAAGCCCCTCAGTGAAGTGGAGGACAATGCCAGTATTGTTGTTTCTATTAGGCAACTGGCAGAAAGAACAATCGCTGTTTGCCCAAGGATCCATGCTGGCCAAACCCTGTGTCGGAGGTTGGGTACATTGGAATTTTCTCCCCATTCCTGTTACTAAGCAACAAATAGCTGGGTGATTAGAGCCATCAACTCTTTTGTAAGAGACAAAGCGGTGTGCTAGGCAGGGCAGGAGAAGGAAGGAGCCGTCTGTTGGAACTGGCTCTTCGCTCTCGGCATTGGGACACTGAGAGGAGAGGCTGCCCTTCGCTTCTGGCTGCGACCAGAGGAAGTCCAGCTGTGCCCTATTTTCTTCTCCTGGCTGGGTGAGCTTTGATTCAACCTCTTCTCCCACTGGGAAGTGCACGTTTCCCCGGGCTGCGTTATCTCGCAGTAGCTGCCGGGAGAGTCCGGCTGCCTCTGCCGCCTGCCCCACTTTGCCGCACGAGACCGCGGCGTCTGCNCACTTTGCCGCACGAGACCGTGGCGTCTGCTGTGACTGCAGAAAATCCTTGCTACCTCGCTAGCTAGCCGGGGAGAGCCAGCTCCTGCCCCTGCCGCCCTGCTTTTTGCCGCTCCGAGCTGCCTGCCTGCTTCTCACCCCACCCGCCCTTACCAGCGGCGTGAGGCTGACCTGACCCTGCGCCACAGCATCATTGCACCTGCCCTGCCCAGCGGGGAGCTCAACAGCGCCCCTGCTGTTTTTTTTGACTGTAATTACACTGCACGGGAAAGTCATCTGCTATTGGTTTCTGGTTCTATTTATGGTTGTTGTTATTGCTATTGCTTGTTTATAGATACTAGTAAAGAATTGTTATTCCTTTTCCCATATCTCTGCCTGAAAGCCCTTGATTTCCAAATTAAAATAATTCGTAGGGAGGGGAAGTCACATTCTCTGTCCTAAGGGAGGGTTCAACCTCTCTCAGCAGATACCTGTCTTTCAAACCAAGACACCCTGCCAGTAATTACCTCTAGAATCTCTGATTAAATCTGCTCTTCATTTTCAACATTAAATGCAATTGAGCCAGAGGCACGACAGCCTTTCTCTCTCTCATGGTCTTTTAAGAGTTTGTTTGAATATTTTCTGGGCCTCATCTTGGGTGCAGAAGTGAGGATACGCTTGAACCTGTGATGAACTCACCTGGGCCGGGTGAACATTTGCTGGAAATGCAACCCTTCAGCCTCTGACAAAAAAGTCAATTTTGAAAAAGCTCTCCTCTGCTTTCTCATTCCTGGATTTCTTTACAAATGTCAGTAATAGAGAAAGGTGTTTCTAATTTGCATGGGTGTCCCTCAGGAACTTATCCAGTCTATAGTTTTCTGGCTAAGTATGGAGCACAAAACTGCCAGCAAATTGGAAGCATCATGACAGTGGTGCAAGGCAAATTGTTTTGGTTTTGTAAAACAAGCAAAACAAAACTGTTGTTGAGTCTATTTCTAGGATGCTGGTAATAATTTTTAGTCTTCTAGACCATTTATTCTTTATTTACCCACCTCCCTTCCCAGCCCCCACATACAAACTGCTACTAGTGTTATGCAAAATATCATCATAAATGTTCATAATTATGGAGATTGGTGGTAATTTTTCAGGATTATCCAATGTAACATTTATAGGACAGGTGCATACCTCAGTTTAAATGAGAGCGACAAATATCCTTTTTATTTCCGTAGTATTTTTAATATTTCTTTGAACTCTCCTGAGAACAGTGTGAACTGGTAGGAATTTGAACAAAATATTTTAAAATTCAAATCGTGCACTAGCATACTGCTTTTTAAAGCTTCAGATTTTTAATGCATATCTGGCAGGTATGTGTGCATGCATGTGAGACTGCATTATTATAATGTGGATTATTTGTGTGAAATGAACAAAAGTGTTTCTGTATGTATTTTACATGTTATTGTTCCACTCCCTGCAGAGAACAATGATGAGTAAAATGTTTCATGTATTAAGCTGCTTTCTGAAAATGAGTTTGATCTAATTACTTCAATAATCTGATTACCCACCATATAGAACAATTTAGCAAGATTTTTTTCTCACTTTTGTTTTAATCACAGTGACAAGGACATTTAATGATTTTCTGTTAACTATGGCAAACTGCAATTATATTCTAGATTTGTTGTACATCTTAGAAGTTGGGATATATTTTTTATTAGCAAAATTAACTGAGATGTAGTCAAAAACCTTACTGCTTGTAATGATTACTAAATATGAGCATTTTTTTCTTGGTATTTTGAATGGCCAGCACACCAGCTAGATCTTCAAATTCATGACATGGTTTCAGTTAAGATTAGTAAAGTTGCTTGAAATGAAGGTGCAGTGCACTCTGTGACCTCAAAGTATCAGTGGATATTTACCACACAATAGTATGCAACAAAAAGATTGAGGAATCTAGGCCTAAAAAAAATTAAATTGCCTTTACATTGCAAATAACAGTGTTTCTGGATATCGTTGTAGTATTAATTAAATTGCAAAATAAATTGTTTTTTATTTACACTGCTACATGCCTCAAAATATTCAGTACTAAAACATGCAACGTCATTATTCTATGAATCCTCCAATTTTAATAGAAATTATTCTATTCTCATATGCCTAAACAGAAAAAACGTTGCAGGCCACAAAAAAGGGAAGACAAAATGCTCTAATTTTAATTGTATATGTTTTTATTTGAGCTTTTAAATTTCAGGAATACATTTCATTGGGTCTCTTAAATACATAAATATACCACTGTATTTGTAATTGAAAAATAATTTTTACTTTATCAATTTTTTTTTCTAAGCTATTTTATATGGTATTTTTAATGGACACAAACACAACCCAGTCCTTCTTTTATAACAATGTAAAAGGAAATCACTGAAAAGGAGATCACTGAAAGCCTTGTCTTTCATTACTGTGCAAGGTCTTAGATTTAATTGGGGAAATTAGATGGAAGGTAATAAAACAATGTGGGAAGCTTTCACTTCCCATTACACAGGGATGCCAAATCAGGTGATTTACATTTATTTGTGACTGTATATATACACAGAGTAAATCTGACTGTAACACGCTGCAAATATAACTTACAGCTGTGTTACTGCATATGAAAAGAGAGCAAAATGTTGCACTCGAGGACTCAGGCTCATAGATGTGCTCACATGTCTGCACATGTGCTTTGGTTCACCTGCCTCCCAGGTGAAACCAATATGGTCCCCAAACACTACACTTGCAAAATGGCTAAAATTTATACTATGCCAGCAGATCTATGAAGGTCAAATTAATGTCTTAAACATGTTTTTTAGAAAATGTAGATACACATTGATGTAAGCACAGGAATTTTCTCTGCTTGAGTAGATATTGAGATTTGTCAGCCACAGAAGGTGTGATGAAGTTTTACTCCCATCTGCTCCCTGTTCACAAAAGTTCTATGCCCACAGACCTCCACACAGTCACTAGCAATGGATCTCAAAAAATGTGTACTGCCTTACAGACATGGGGCCAAAATTATTATCAGGACATAGCTTCTGGATAATCTATATAATCACAAATTTATTGAATGAAACATAGTAGGAAAACTACAACTGTGTCTCTGTATGCTCTCAGGGCATATTTTTTGTGTTAGGATACTCTAACTCTTTTAGGATTAGCCTAGAAACTGAGCTGGTGTTTGTCCTCTCTTCTCACTCTTCAGACCAAGCTAAATTTCAAGAGCTGTTCAGCTAAGACTAAAGATTTGGAAGTCACATTTAAGTGGATATGCCTGCTAAGACCCTGATCCTGAAAAGCCACTGAACACCTCACAGAAGGTATTGACATCCTGCATCAGAGTTACTGGGAAAGCCTTTTGGAGAGCAGCACCTGGTAAAAGCTGTAATTAATGTGCTCCTTTAAATTAGTGATGAGTCAAAGCATTGTACTAGCTCTCAAGAAAAATGAAGGTCTGGTTTACTAAAATTTTATTAAAATAATGGGTTATTGTTTTTTGGCACTACCAGCTATTAAGACTGGAGTGAGAAACATCACCAAAATATTTTATGAAGCTGTTAGGTTACAAAAGTTAGCTAGTACTCTTTTATAAATTCAATACATGCTCACTCACATGTAAGAGTTGCATCTTTCATGCTGCTTGGAAAACACTAATTGATCCATAGAGCAGGTAGAAAATTGTATCTCCCGACATAAAGATAGAAAGGTATAAATTATTTCTTACATATCTTTTCAAGATGGTTTTAATTTCCTCTGAAACCATTATTTGTAATTTTATTTATGGCAAGTAAGCTTCTGGGATTGAATGGAGATATGGAGATATTTTTTAACTGGAATGGTAGATGTTGATAGATATTTTCTTTTGAATTACTGATGAGCAAAATAAAGTAATTTGGTGGCAAGCATCTGTCTGGTAATCCCATAAGATAAATTTGTAAGGAATATAACGAAGATATTTATTTTAGGCTGCTGCTAAGCCAGCTTTATTTATCTTAGAATATTTTTCCATCTGTGAGTGGAAAACAAGCTTTCTTTCAAGAGGTCTGTGAACCAAATAATAAATGTCAAGTTTAAATTCCATATGGAAACCTGTTTGGTTTAACCCTGAATAGTCTTCAGGATGCAAATGAGGATAGGAAGTTACCCTAGTCCTGCTGTCACACGGGCAGCCAATTTACAGGCGTGAGTGCACACTGTATGTCCTGCACCTCCCCCTCACCCCAGGACGTGGTCTCAGCTGCCTGCCTTTCACAGAAAACCACAAACCAAGGAAACTTATCAGTAATAGTGCCCTGTAAATTAGTTGACGTTTGATGCAGAGAAAAAAAATTAAATGCTAAAAGCTTACAAAAGTCTTGGAAAACAAAAGCCACTCAGGACACGCACTACATATAGTGAGGATTTAAGAGCTCTGGAAGGTGGTTATTCTCTTGCAAGCCCTCCTCTTTGTTAGGCCAACTCAGTTACTCTTTGTTAAAGCCCCAGCATCCATCAAATAAAGAAAAAAATACCCTATACTTTCACAAAACAGCCTCAATGGAGCCAAGTAACACCAAGGAAATGCACTGCTAGCTCTGGGCTCACTTTCGTCCTATGTCCCTAAAACTAATTTTTTACAATATATTGTTGTTAAAAGATAAACTGTAATTTATATTACAATTTAATCCACAGCTCATAATCCTAATGAGCTGTGCTAAGTAACTAAGATGTATGCTAGTATTTTACAATTGGCAAGCAGCCTGCGGAACATGTGAGGCTCTGCTGTATCTTGAAAATTAGATTAAACATTTGATTTTCCCTGTACTTAAAGTTACAAATACATTTTTCCTCTGTTAAAAAGTACTTGAATCAAGAACAAACTATTGATGGACAATCACCTGCTTCTGTGACCCTGCTTGCAGTACTGATAGAGGGACAGACCAGACACAGACATTCAGCAATGTTATTATGCTTTATTGTGTCTGCATGTCCTCACCTCTGGTCCTCTCCCCCACACCTCTCTCTTCTCCCTCCCTCCCTCCCTCCTGTCTTACACACCCACCCACCCACACCCGCACAATTTCCTCTGCAGACTTGGCAGTATTGCATCTCACAACTGCCTACCTTATGGTTTACAAGCAAAGTAGTGTACTGGTAAAATACATCATCTTAACATCTCTTTTTCTTGTTATTCACACATTTATTTGCAAGTCTTTGTACTCTGCTTTTTTTTCTTGTTTAATATGGTTTATATCACTGGCATACCTATATTCTTGCGGTAATTTCAAATAAGAATCAAAATATAACCAGCAAATATTCTGTAGTTCCGTAATTTAGGTGTTTGGGGTTTTTATAAGGACACAATTTTAAGATGACTTGCAGATATATGAAAGTATTTTGGTTCACTTTTTCACCACTTCAACTACTTATGGTTCTGTAAAATAGCGGTAATAAAATTAATTTATGTACATATATATATTTGTGTGTATGTAAATACATTTGAAATGAAAGTGTTCATAAATCCCTGTCAATTATGCTGATTAAGCATCACAATGATATAGACAGTGATAAGATTTTTTTGCAAGAGTTAAAATGCTAGAGAAGAGTTCTTTATTTTAATTTTTCTTTTAGTAGACAGTAAAGAAAGAATTTAACTAATTCAAAGGAGGCAATTCCTACTTAGCTAATTTTCACTTCTTTAAGAAAGCCTTTCATTGGTACATTTTACAATTGCCAAATTTCTTTCTTGTGAAGAAAAGAATTTCATCAATGACTTATTTTCTAAATATTTACAGACTTGGGCTTTATTCTGCAAGTCCTTGCAAGTTGCAACACTTATCTGAGTAAACCTCTTAATACCAATAGATTACTCATCTGAGTAGTTTCTTCTAAGTAAATTTGCTGAATCTGGCTCTAAAATTTAAAAATTTTAGAGCCAGATGTACTATTTCTGTGTATTTTCTCCTTTCACTTTTTTTCTTTCAGAACCACTTGTGAACAAATAATTGGTGTTACTTCTCCAAAAGCTGATATAAATAATTTTTACTGGGCTACAACAATAAAAAAATCTCACAACATGTACATACATTGCATCTACTTTTTCTCCCCCATTTTTATTTGAAGAAACAAGATTTTACCCATAAATTTTCCATAAGTAAAATACTATTGCTCCTAATGTGGGCATGCATGCCACATTATTGAGAGCAATATCTTTCAAAAAATCGTTTTGCAGTCTGATGCAGAACAGTTCACAGTCCAAGGCTTGAATTTATTCAGTCTGGGGCTGGAGGTTTTGTTTTCTTCTGTAAGTAACCACAGTGATTTTACAAGACATTGCCTCAGCAGTAAAGCAATTTAGAATGCTGGATATTTTTAGACTACATTCATTTGAGGAGGTGGAGGGAGAGGCAGAGCCATAAGATATAAATTTATTTGTAATTCATATTGGTACTCTGCTTCTATTGTACTCGGAGCTTCCATCATGGCTGAAATGGGGAGCTGGCATCTAGGCAGTGCAGCAAGTCTGTAAAAAAACATCCTCACCAAAACACAGAGCTGGGGTTCTTCCTCTCCTCTACTGTTGCTGCTAATTATTACCATGCTGATTCTATTTTAAAACATAAAAGTAGGTAGGTCAGGAAGGCATACCAGGACAGTCTATTAAATAGCACTATCAATCCTTCTGGTCCAAAACAGAGATCTTTTCATCCTGGCCTTTTAAGAGCTTCAGTCTACATGTCCAAAAATATAACAGAAAAATAAACCAAAATGTGCTGCCACTGTACATATAACTTCTCTACTCCTCGGTCATCATATTGATGGTCGTGTTTTACATTGTCCCCTTTCCCACTATTTGCATGACCCTATTATGCCTATAACCTTAGCTCTGATATAGAGTGCAGCACAGTGACAGAGCAAAACCTATATACAGAGAAAACATTTTCTCTTCTTTAAAATTGTTCCAGCTATCTAATATTAACATTTGATTTATCAATATAATTCAACATTAAATCAGATGTAAGTTTGTGCTTATAAAATACAGATTTATTACTGCTAGAGAAAATAATAATGTCTAAACTGTCTCCAAAAGCCTTTACTTTTTATAAACTTTTAAGTTTTCTGCTGATAACAATTTAGGCAAATGCACTAGTGGTAGGTAACAATTAAGAAGTACCTGTTTATTTATGACTAGTGAGAAATCTGCTGTATGTCTAACTATATATAGTTTGAAAAATTAATATGATAAACTGCTGAATTTGACCAACAAGGCTCAACACAGACAGCCAGGTTTCAATTCCAAAGATTTCTGGTTGCCTTGGATATGAAAAGAAAGAGACTGGATCCCCTAATTATGTTACTACTTTCTGGTTGTTCTTATACTGTAACAAGTATATTTTGTGTTATGGAAATTTAAGTCTGATTCATCCAGATTTATCCACTGATTTCATGGACCTGCTAATGAGAGGGTAGGTTTCAGAAGCAGTTTCTTGGTTTCCGTCTGAAAGAAGGTGATAGAGAGCTTAAAGTTGTCCCCTTGAAAGGAAAAGAAACTCCTACTGGCTGCTACAGGAACACAACTGGGCCCACCTTGTGGGAAGCATGAATTAATTTAAAAAGCAAAAGAATTTTCCTTCAGTAGAATTTTAGGGTATAAAATGGAAGGAATCATCTAGATGAAGCTTGAACTTCATCTTGTGATTCTGTGACACTAAGTACCTTCCCTACTGTAAGATTCCTACATGGGAGATTACCATTTCTTTCTTTTCTAAAATACTGTGGAAATAGTGGAATTATTCAAACACAATATAAATTAAATTTCTTTCCAAACAAGAATTATTCTAGTAGTGATCAGTTGTTACAATACCACCATCATCACCTTCCCATAGAAACCAGAAGACAAAAAGGTATGTTCTCTCTCAAATGAGGGTGTTCTCACACCAGACTTAAAGGACATGATGCTGTCCTCATTACCTTGTTTCAGAGCATTTCCAGCAGAAAAGTTGCCTACACCCAATCAACATGACACAGCATAAATAAAATAGCTCCAAAATTCAAGAGAGAAAATATTACCTGTAAAAATTTGTGCATGCCTTTCTGGGAGCTCCCACAATTACTCAATGCAGGCAGCTATGTTCAGTGCATATTTTAAAATAAAGTAGTGAGATAGGTAGTGCTTTTAATTGTTACAATTATTTTGTTCCACTTTTTTTTGTGCTGATTATACAGGTCATCTTTCATATATGGAAGTGGCAGGTGTTTATATTTTTTATGGCACTTATTTTTTGTGGGGCTTAGTGCATAAAAACCGAAAGATACAATCTGGGAATATGCACATGGGGGCTCAGAGTTGTCAAAGCACCACTCAAACTACCAAATATTTAGTGAGCTCTGCCCACACATCCATAGCAATACTCTGTGTACTATCTTTCCCAAACCAAAGCTTGTTCCTCATGCAATAGTTTCACAATGGTTATAAATATTATTTTAAAAAATCTGAAAGGCTTTGTCTTGTCATGCGTGCTATTATGCTAGCTTCTGCCTTGGCTCTGTGTGTGGCTGGCACAGAAATTACCACACTAAACAGGCTGCCTACTTACCATCCTTCTCTGCAGAAGACAGGAGTTCTTTCCTGTTGTCTTCCCATCATGAGCCCTCACCAAGAGGTGGCCCTCAACAACACCTGCACCACCCTAGGGTCTCCCTGAGGAGACTAGGGATGGTTGTTAACCTAAAAATCACTGGTTTTTACAGAGCTTTAGTGTGAGACACCTGTGCTGGCTTTGTACAGCCTGGTTTTTGGTAGCAGAGGGGCCACCAAAATGGCTTCTGTAAGAAGCTGCTAGAAGCTTCTGCCATGTCCAGCAGACCCAATCCCTGACGGCTCTGAAGATGGACCTGCCACTAGCCAAGCC
>VZRM01003474.1:57075-108023 GCA_013397955.1 Grantiella picta
CCCTGCTTCCAGGCTGGAGCAGCCTGTCCTTGGAGGTCTGCACCCTGTGGAGCAATGACCCACGCTGCGGCAGTTCTGGGAGGACTGTTTGACCATGGGAAGAATTTGCATTGCAGCAGTTTTGGAAGGACTGCTGCTCATGAGATTGGAGCCATGCAGGAGAACTTCACGGAGAACTGTCTCCCATGGAAAGGGACCCTGTGATGAAGCAGGGGAATGACTCCTCTCCCTGAGCGAAGCAGAAGAAAACTTTGGGTGATGAACTGACCAAGACCCCCACCCTGCTCTCTTCCTGCACTATTGGTGGGAAGGAGGGAGCGTTTGAGGGAAGAAAAGGGGTTGTTACGGGCTTGTTTTACTTCTCATTATCATCCTTTGACAATGTTAGTAGTAAATTCACTTTGTTCTCTTAGTTGAGACTGTTTTTTCTTTGGAGTGTTTTCTCCTGGTCCTTATTTCAACTCATCAATCCTTCATTAAATTTTCTCTCCTCTGCCCAGCTGAAGCAGGGGGTGGGGTGAGTGAGTGGCTTTCATGGGTGACTGGCATTTGGCCAGCGTCAAACCGGGACAGGTGCCTAAGAGCCCCTTTTAGGTCTCACTCTAGATACTTTTCCTATGTAGGAGAAATACGATCAAACTCAAGTGTTATGGACAGATTTTGCAGGAGTGGGTTTCATTGAAAGAGTTTCAATGGTAAACCCATACACCATAGTGAAATACTTAACTTATGCAGTCTTTTGCAATGGTGCTGTTTCACACAAATACACTGTCCAGGATGGCAAATCTGCAAGTATTGGAAGACTAAACTCCTGGGAGCAATGTCAACAGGGTGCTTTTCTCTGTTAGATATTTATGAAGCTGACAGAAATTAGATAGCTGTGGAAGATTTCTAAAGAAAACAAGATTATGAGTCATCGGACTCATCCCGGCTGACAATTTTGAAAATAAACAAAACAGACCTAAAGACAACCCATTCATACCTTGCCTTTCCATACCTATCTCCAGCACAAACCCACAAGACAGGGAAAGCAATTGCCTTCACAGACATGCAGTTCTGGTCAGTTTCCTCAATGACTGTCAGGTTCAGGAATGTATTGGGTTTCCATGGCAGCAAGAAGGGAAGGTTAGAGGGAAGGTGTTTTAAGATTTGTGAGTTTCTTCTGATTCTCATACTCTGATTGGATTGGTAATAAATGAAAATAATTTCCCAGAGTCAAGTCTGTTTTGCCTATGGTGGTATCTCACCAAATATCTTTGTACATTATCTTACATCATCTTTGATATGTTTACATCAGAGACATTCGATATATTTAGTTAAATGTATTTAGATAAATAATACTTTTTATCTAAAATAATTATTTCTAAATCAATAGCTTTATTTGGCTATATAAGTAACATAAGATTTTCTCTTGCTGGGTTAGTAATACTTTTGGAATGAGGCTTTTAATGCTCATGGTTATGAGTGAAAATTTTCCATATAATGAGTATTTAGAAATCGTTTAAAATTTTCTGTTAGTGACTCTATTCTCCAGTGAAATACTATCTTGGAATATTGTTACACAGAAGAACAGAGACAACTACAGTGAATCACTCGAAGATATGAACAAACATTTCCTGACATTGATGCAAGGTATTCACCAGCCTCTAATAAGGAAGGGAGGCATTAAAAGTAAACTCTGAAGCTTTCAACAGATTTCAAGCAGGGAAATAAACCTATTTATTCTTGGTTTTGGCTCATTCATCAGGTAGATTCAGTACTTGGACTGACTGACCTGCTCTGAGATGTTGTTGTTAACTTTGGGTGGCTCACCATTGCAGTTGCTTTCATCCTACTTTGTGTTGCTGGTGATATTGGGTGGAAGCATTGTTTCAGTTTTAGCTGTCAAAATCTGTTTTTTCTTTATAGTTATATAAACATTCATCCAGATCCACACATTTTCACATGTTTCTGTTGTAATCAAATACAAACATTTGCACTTGTGGAAATTAAAAAAAAAATTCTACTCTACTTTTTACCAAAAAAAAACCTATAGCCAAAAAAAAAAAAAACCAACAACTTACAGTATTTCCATATAAGTAGATGCTAAGATTTTTCTAGAAGTCAGAGTAGATATTTTCAGTCACAAAATGCAGCTGTTTCCCTGCTCTTCCCCTATACCGATACATTAATTCTAGCCTAATATTGGTCTGGATTCAAACTGGGCCTTTGACACTTTTATGCTGATTTTTCAGAAGTTCAAATTGATGGCAGCTGAGCTGTAAACAAAAAACTGTGGTGCCATGATACTCAGGATACTTAGTGGATTTGGAATAAAACCAAATTAAACACCCATCAATTTCTTTCTCACAGCTTTAGCTTTGTACAATATCTTGAACAAAATACTTCAGCAATGAAAAAAATTCAACTATTTGATAAAAAGACTTTACTCCAAAGAATGATGTAAAACTGAAAAGAGCATCTCTGAAAATAAGAACCAACCTTGCAACCTTCAGAGATCTCCAAGGGTATTCTTGCTGCCCTATGCCCTTAAAATGCACCATATTCTGTCTCCTAGTTTTATTTCCATACATACATGCATATATATACATATGTACGTATTTTTAGCTCTCCCACTGTTGCAAAGGGATTTATATATAACACCTAAAGGGAAAAAAACATAATACAAGCTTTAAAAAGTTGGTTTATGGAAGAAAAATACACTTAGATATGATTTGGGGAACAAAAGGACTGTTCTCCTTTCTTTCTCTTTGTATTCAGAAGAATTCTGCTCAGTTTATAACCTTATTTCTCAGTATGATTTTCCCTTCACAAGCAGCCAACAAATACCCACTTTGCAAATAACGTGCACATAGGATTACAATTTTTGTAGAATTGCAGGGCTACCAAGCCCACCCCAGCTCCAGATGCTGAGCCCAGCAGTCCCCCTATCCTAAATTCCACTGATGCATAGCTTGGAGGCAAAATATGTGTGATGTCTCCAAGCACTGCCCATGTACAGGAAGGTGTCTGACCTCTGTTATTGGTTACTTTATTGACTCAAATGAAAACAACCTATGTTGCAGCTTTGAAGGTCCTACCTTCAACCTCTGCTGACTGAATAACTGAGAAAAATAATATGTGACAGTATCATAAAATAATATGTGACAGTATCATAATGGCTTCAAAGGAAGCTTTAATTCTTGCACTGCCAAACTTTCAAAAGCTCAACTAAACAATTCTCTTCTAGTGCAACTTTTAGACAGAACTTCCAAACTGAGTTTTCCAAGATTCTCATGCAAAGAGAAGGGCTTGTCTTTTTTGCCATATATGCTTCAGTGCCTGACACGCTTTTTCTGTAAAATAGTGGCAAAACAACTAAAATGTAGACTCTGGAAGAAGAGTAAGACTATTTATCGCTTTTTGTACT
The DNA here is from genome assembly GCA_013397955.1 of Grantiella picta. NCBI lineage: Eukaryota > Metazoa > Chordata > Aves > Passeriformes > Meliphagidae > Grantiella > Grantiella picta. The sequence goes on from VZRM01003474.1 coordinate 60,485, forward strand.
GACCAGTTAATTAAAACTGAACAGCATCTATGACATGAAACAGAAGGTAAAGAGGTGTTTGGATTTGCTGCTGACATATATTCTATCATTAGATTTCATCCTAGTTACCAAAATTTAGCCCCTTCTGAACAGGAGAACCCATTTCATCACACAGTTTTGTAAAACAAATAGACACCACCCCCCCCCAAAAACAACCCAAAAACCCTCAAAGCATAAAATCATCAAGTGATGGGTCATAGTGGTGATTGTGTCAGGAGAGTGGAAGCTTTGCTCAGGACCCTTACCTTTCAGGAAAAAGAAAGGTAGCCTTACTGGGGACATGTTCAACTCTCCAAACATGTCAAATTCACCACCAGACTCTGACCTATCTGGTAGAGCTAGGGGAGATGTCAGAATGAAGGACTTACATAGATTAAGCTGACCTGGATCTAGCCAGCCTAAGTTCTACCTAAATCCTTCTGCCTGTCCCTATTATTGGTTGCCTCTAGTTCTTATCTCTGCAGAGAAAGTCAGAACTATCCCCCTTCACCAGGGATGGGCAGTTTCCAGATGAGGGTACACAGTCTTGCTAAACTTGCCAAGAAATATTCCAGATTCATCAGGGCAGAGAGAAAAAAAAGAAAAGCAGCTAATGCTGTCGCTGTACAAGTTTTATATGATTCTTAAGAATCATATAGAAAGAATCCTGTTGCTATTATACTCAAAAATCTCTATTCTTCAGAATATGAAATATGAATAAACACCACATCAAGTATACCCACCTTACTGATCCAAGTCAGCCAAGCTGAACACAAAATTTGTCCTATCCAAACCCTTTTGCAGGGGGAAGGCAATCTTGATGCTATTGGCTAGCTTGGTGAGTCTTACTGTATCCTCAACAGCTAGGATGAAAACTACATTGCAATTTAGATGAAATCTCATCAAAGCTTTCCTGACGAACAGTTGCGTAGTGCTACAAGGTAATTTGCATTCCCGTGTTCACCTTAAAACAGGTTATTCAATTAAATTTTTTTAATAACAGCATGTTAAATTAAGGTATTTGTTCCTTTCCAAGAGGCTTTATTTTTATGGAATACTGTTTTTCACCTTGTTCGTGATATGCTACCTTTTCCATTGTCTTTAGCTTGTACTAGGGAAGAGCAGCACCTGAGTTACATATATCTAAAAAAGGCCAAGGTGAGCAACGTCAGCAAAAATCAATCTGAGCTCTTATTAATGGTTTCACAGAGTGGAGGTATAACTAAAAATTCTGAAGAGATTAAGCATTTTGTTGAACTACAAACTAATAAAATATTTCTTAATTAAGTGGTACTTGTATTATAAAATAATTTACGTTTTAATAAAGCCTTTCAGCAGTGTAAGCATTTCATTTACTTCCAGAATGAGATCATTAGAAATTACAGGGGTATATGCATATATACATATATAAATACATACACAATTATGTGCATATTTAATCTTAAAGAGAACAGTATATATATATGTATTGTGACATATTTAAACTTGACAACAGGTGTGCAATTGAGTCAGCTATTAGGAAGTGAAGCAGCATTTGTCTTTAAGAGATGTTTTGATACCTATAAATCTTTCAAGTCCTAGTCCATAAGACATTTATTAACTTTGAGTTAGCTTCTGTAAACGTGAGTTTTGACAACTGAAAGAAATGACTGACACTGACAAACTTGTGAAAACCACTTTTCTTCACACTTTTTCTTAAAACCTGTTTGTTTTTTTTGTCCTTTGTATTTTTGGAATGAGGATTTTCTTATTAGGAACCTAGATTTTCAACCCCCTGTTTACAGAGTTCCTGCTGAAATAAAGTCATACCTCTGAAATAAATGGAATTTCTACACACAAAGGATATTGTTTGCAATGGGATTAGTGATATTTTAATTTGCTTTCTGATAGTAATTTGAATGCCTGATGTAGGTTTATTAGGTTGCATAAACATCAGTAATGTCAGCAAATTATGCCTTCTCCCAGCAAAGGTGGCAGGAGCACAATGTACCTATAATACCCTTAAAATAATACTGATTTTGTCTTGCTGAAATTATTAGCAGAAGCAGTATTTTATTTTCCACTACAGACATCTTAACAAACAATGTTTCTCCTTTACTATTTTCCACACAACCCAGTTTTAAATACTCTCAAGGAAGAAACAATTATTGAAAGACATTTCATAATAGTTGGTATTTTTCCAAGGCCAGACTACTCTCCAAAGTGAAGAGAGCCTACAGAACTTACGTAACCTTGATGAAACAGAATGAGACAGATATACCTCGGACCTGGGCATATTTTTTGCTGCTTTTTAGCTATTACCATTCAAAGCAAATATTTCAAAAGATCATTCCATAGCAAGGAAATTAGCTTTCATGCATATCACTTGGCCAATCTTACTTGTACATTTTAGTGGGCCTGATTTTGCACTCATTTTATGTCAGGCTCACCTTGATAGAAAAGAATTGTAACCAATATCTCTTCTGGTGAAGAGTTAAAAGAAAGCAGAATTTGTGAATTGTCTAGCAGAAGACTTAGGCCTGAGCAGTAATATACCACATAATATTAACTGCCCAAGCTATCATTTTAAATTGTGTGATTTTTCCCATAGTGGAGTCTCTGAGGTTTTAAAGGCTTTACAAATTAACCAAAAGTGGCACCATTCCTGTATGTGACATTATGCTGTGTATTGTTAGGTAAATAAGTATTTAGTTAACCTTCTAGAAGGTGCTTCATTATAGCAGAAGTCTGGGCTATCACTGTTAATAAAACCTGCCCATTAGCTAGTCAAGCTTTTGGCTCCACCAACTAAATATTCCTCAGAAGAGACTGAGGTCTGCAGGTTTACCCATTCTCCTGACTCTTTCCTTTAGCCCCAGGCAGGTGGAACTTTTTCCGCTGCTAACATTGTCAATGCACAAACAGTTGGAGATACATCACTTCAGATTTCTTGCCTTTCAGCAGTATTACCTCAGTTTGGTAGAGGAGACCTCATGTTGGTCTAACTTCCAGGAATTATTTCAAACAGACTTCTCAGCCATTCTCCTCAGGAAGATAGGTCACTAGCCATACACTGCTCTGAAATATAGAATTTTTAAGAACATTAGAAAAATGTTTACTCTGAAGCTTACTCATTTTTTTAAATTTACATTGGACTTTAAATGACAAAACCTCCCTTTTTTTGATTGTATGTGCAATACACTGATGCAGATGTGTGCCCTCTACCAAGAAATGAATCACTAATTTTGCAGGAAGTATGACACACAAATACTTACACAATAGTGTTTCACATATTTTGCTCTTTCATAATGAATTCATTTGTATTAGAGTAAAAGGGCAAATGAAACAGAAACATGAAGTACCAAAGTAAACGAAAACCTGTTTTCTAAGGTAACTGAGGATTTTTACTCAAAGCACGTATACTGTTTTAAGGCATTACATAAGTATTGGTACTACTGGGGTTTCTTGCAACAAATCTCTTTCAGAAAAATATTTTCTAGATAAAATTATCAGCTTAGAACATGAGTAACTCGTAAGATAATTTTGCAGGAGGGAGCAGCATCTGTTTAGTTTAGTGGGAGGTTTTTTGTTTGTTTTTTTTGGTTTTTGGATTTTTCTTGTTTGGTTGGTTTTGGTCTTTCGTGTTGGGTTTTTTTGGTTTTGTTTTGGGGGTTTTTGTTTGGTTGTTTTTTGTGGGTTTTTTTGGTGTGTTTTTTGTTTGCTTGCTTTTGTTTTGTTTTTTGTACAAAGCTTGGTATCATATTACCAGCTGAAGTTCCAAACTTCCTGCATCTAATAAAAAAAGAGCAGAATGAACTCTTTTTCAAGTGCACAAATACAAGCAATTTGGACTGCACTGAAACTGTCTCATTTTGTCTCAAATTTAGCTTGAGCTCGGCTTTCTTTTGTCATTTCCATGGTCCAGACTGTTTCAGACCAAAATCTGTCTCATTACTTCCTCATCAGAAAGCATCACATATACATGACGGCTGACTTGCACCTTCTGGCAACCAGGACTGGGCAAATCATGCCACTGGCACAATATTTAGATACTCATCTTAGTAAGAGCGGATCTAAAGATATACACAAGGCTAATCTGTCTTTAGCACCAGGCCAAATATGTCAGTAATCTTTCAAACAGCCCCTGCAGAACAAGGAAAAAAGGTTGGAGACTTTGACTCAGGCATGTAGGAACACAGCTTCTGACAGCAAGTCCATCTGATAGCACCAAAACTCCTTTCCAAATTCAGCTGTGTGCATCTCACACACATAAAGCAGAATTGCATCAAAACATACTCTGAGGTACATTAGATAAATTAAAGAAGGAAGCAGGCTACTGAAATTTAGCTGCATGCTGTGGCCCAGCATTGAGCCTTGGAAAGACGTATTACAGAGATGTAAATGCACAAGGAAATTTAGGGTTAAGAAATATTATTTTTAGAGTGTACATTAATCTAAGTGATGTGAGACAGCACATGTTTTCCAACATTCATCCGGCAAAATTATCAGGATATTAATATTACATGTGAATATCAAATAATAATAGTGTGAGTTGTGTGTCTGGGTAAAAATACACTTCTGATAGAAGCAGTGCTGAATTATTTCATGCCTGCGGTTAGCACAAGTTGCCATTCTGAAGTTGTAACAAAGTTACAACTTTAGTTTGCCTAAAGAGTTTGTCTAAAGAGAAGTTTGTCTAAAGAGAAGAGAGATGCAAAGGCATCATTTATATCTTCAAGGAAGTGCCGTTCAAAATCTCAAGATATTCAATGAAGCTATGTAAAATATCTTTTTTTCAAATTTCAAAGATAAGTAAACAGGATAGGTAAGGACATTCACTATCTATATCCTCCAGATTATGTTATTCTCTGAAGGGAATTAATTTTCCATTTTAAAATGTGTAATCATGTAAAATACAACAGCATATATTTGAAGAAAACATTGTTTAGAAGTGCTTTGCTAATCATGTTAGAAATACACTATTTGCTGGCTTGGTTTTTTGTTTGTTTTTTTTTTTTTTTTACCTTATTAAGTGAATCACATCCAAAGGCTCATTACACATTTAGGAGCTGCTAAGCCTTCATTTTACTAATTTGCCTGTATATTAAATTAAAGGTTCTTACTCATTAGCTGTCTCTCAGGTTGCATCAGGCTGCAATGCAAAACATGTTTCTTGCCTGTGTTTGCAGAACTGCCTTAAGAGTAACGTGTTGTACATCCTTGATGTAGCTGTTTCTTAAGGTCACCTCCCCCGTTGGAGTTCAATGGCACGAGTAATGCATGTGGAGTTAAGCATGTGCATTCGGCCCTGAGCCAGCAAACATTAGCACAGTGGCAGGGAAGTGAATCCGTGCAGAACCCCCTGCATTCAGTGGGGGAACACAGAAACCTGTCACTGCTAGAAACAAGGTGTTCACAGGACAGGGACCTTTGAAAGAAATTAAAACAAAATGCAGTTCAACTCTGCTTACATAGCACCCCATTAAATAAACACACAAAAACCTGTTTACTCCATTTTACTTCATTTCCTAGTAGTGTCATTGCAAATAATATTGCCATTCAACAGAATTACCTCAAACTAACTCACTATTTGAAAAGAAGAAATGCAGGTTAAAACACTAATGTAGTATTCTTTTTGCTGTGTTTTGCCCTCTTAGATAATCTCTACCAGCGTTTCAATCTACAAAGAGCACTTTCTAACTGTAGCCCTAAAAAACATGCTACAATATCTACTCCTGAAAATAAATTATTATCTCCTTGGAGGAACTGCTTCTTCAGACTGAGCTGCAATAGAGTTACACTTGAGGAAGGGCTATCTGTAGTGAAGCAAATTTTCTATGTGAATAAAAGACCTCCTAAGAGGAATTTAACAAAGAAGACCTCAGTGCTGCAATATCTACATTTGATATTATGCAACATTATGAGCCCTCTAAATATCTTATAGGGGATTCTTGCATGCGTAAGTATTAGCAAAATGGAAAATGACATTTTTTGTGCACAAGAAGGTACAGAATAGAATTTTGTTTCAATGTTACTGTTGTTCAGGGTTTTTTCTTCTTTTTTTTTTTTCCATTAATTGACATGATCCTACTCCTAGTCTTTAGTCTGGTGACTTAGGTCAAAAACAGACAACTGGGATAATTTGGGTTCATTCTCTCTGCCAAAAATAAAAAAGGTGGGGTAGAGGGAGGTGGCAGGGGCAGGAGAAGAGAAAGAAAGAGAGAAGAAAATTGAGTCCTTTCAGTAGATCAACAGATACATATGGTAAAGAAGTGTCAAATCTACCTTTTTATATGTTTATATATATAAGTGTAATCTTTATATGTATACTTGTTCACATATATATACACTTTAATTTGGTATATGCTAGGTTCAAAAATACTACAGTGTCTCATGTAAAGGAGACACACAAAAGGACTTATTCTATTTACTGACAGCATTTAAGGGATTGCTAACTTTTTATAATGTGCATATGTGATTCTCCTGCTTTGAAGTGAGGGAAGAAAATTAAGTTTCTAATGATTTTTCCATAGAGTATGAAAATCAATTTCTTGGAAAGTCAAATTCGTGTTACAACCTCAAACTTCTGAAAACAGAGTATGATCAAAATCAGTATGTTCCTACAGATTGTCAGGCTTAAACTAAGTGTTTGTAAAGCTCCTTGACTAAATATGAAAGCAGTTTTTAGAACTTGATGAAGAACACTCAAAAAGGGTTTCCTTCAATAATAATTTTAGCTGCAAATGACACATTACAGATCCTGGCAAAACAGAAATTATAAATAAGCTAGAGCTCCAACAATTGGAAAGGCTAACTTGTAATTTTTAAGACTGATTAAAAAATAAATAAATGTCATATTTCCAGTCCAAAGGAAACAACTTTCTCCTTTCTGTGGAGACATTAAAAGTGCCCTCTCCAGGCTGCTTAAGAATGGTCACTGTTTCCAGCAGGTTCAGGGGAGAATTACATGACTCATATCTCCATTCCCTGGGCAAAGGCCCCTTCAGCACTTTCCTGTATGTATGTCAGCACCCTGCTGCTGCTGCTGCAGGCACTGAGCCTTCTTCAGAGGTTGTTCTTGCTCTGACAGCAGCCTCAGGCCCTTGCTGAGCCTCCCTTCATCTACTCACATCTCTACAGCCTTGAAACAGCCCAGCTCAGAGTAAGCCCTGTTACCCAGGAGACCTGGCTATCACTCACCACACATCTATCACTGCTGCTGAAAACAGTCGCCCTTACACTCCGCAACTTGGTGAATCCTTGATTTGCCCTCTTTTTGTGCAGAAGCACCACCTTCCCTCTTCATAAGCTTTTAATGATACCCACTCATCCTTCTCTATGTTGTGATGCCAGGCACTCTCCTGAGCTCACCATAGTCAGGTGATGATCACAGGTGTTAGTGATGCAGCAATTATTCTGCTGCCACTATCATAGTGTGCTGTGGGCAGTGTCTGTGTGAGAAAATGCCTTCCCAGCACAAAACCATCAGACTTTCACCAGCAAAATAACCCCTTCCAGCAATTTCATGGAGTTATCAATGCTAAAACCCATTCTAAATATTTTTGCTCTTCCTTCCAGATTCTGTGTCAAAACATCCCTCTCTTTCATTCCAACTTTCCAAAATGTATTTTCAAGATGGCAATGCAAATATTCTTGCAAATAATCCCCTCAAGCAGCTGTGCTGTTATCTACAGCTTCCCTTACCTGCTTACTCTGAGAACACAAGAAAAAATACCCCTGATAATAAAGTCGGAACTCCTAGTAAGATGACTGATCTTACTTTTTTTTTTTTGCTATAATCTTTACAGTAATATGAACAGAAAAATAACATGAAGCATAGATAATTACTATAAGGCAAAGACACACATTAATATATTAATACATGAAAATCTGGTTTCTACAAGCTCCATGTGTTTCCATTTATTTCAGCAGCAAGAATGAGTGCCTAACATTTCTGGAAATATGGATGAAACTGGACAAGAAATCTGAAGTAAATTCTCCATGCAATTTGGCAGGGTGAAAAAACCCAAACCCAAGCTCTACTATCTTTGACTTCCCACAGAATATAATTTAAATCACAAGGTTTCCTGTGTAGAATGAGAGATACCAAAATTCTCATCAATTGTGTGTTTGCTACTGCATGACATCAATAACAGAATATTGCAAAGTTGCAAAAAACAGTAAAATTAAAGATTCTATGGGAAAAGTTTATAATATACTGAGAAGGTCCTGTAAAAGCACATATTGTACTATAGAAACAAGAACAAAAAATTGTAAACACTAGGCTGGGAAAAGTGCTGTTCAGTGATACAAGGGTGTATACTTGAGTGCAGTCAAGCAGAGTGCTTGTATTTCATTAACTGAGTAAATTTGGGCCGTGTCAGTGACTAAGATAAGAGATAGGTGATACCAGTGGTGGCTTTTATGTATCAGTGGCTGGCATACTTCTGCATAAGTGGGCATTAAATTAGACATTCAAGTGGGCAGTCAGTTGTGCAACTTTGCCAGAAATTGTTCAGAACAAATGTCTTTGCTCAGAACAAAATCCAGGTCCTAGCACTCTGTTGGTTAAAAAACTCCAAACATAATAATGAATTGCATGAAAGTCACCATCATGTAAGAACACACATAGTACTCAGAGCTTTTCCTGTTCATCTGGCACTTCATGAATTCTAATCTTAAAACTCAAATTTTAATTTCATGGGAATAAATTCCAGGTCACACAAATTTTCCCAGCACAGGGTCCATTGCAAATGTAGGCGTGGATTTTGCAATTGCTCATAGGATTCCTCAGCTGACAAATCAGCCCTTATTCTGATCTGTTCTCTGGTTTCAAACAAAAAGCTATCTATATTTAATCAGATAGAGTGAAAGACTGTCTCTTTCTGAGGTGCAATGCAACAGTCTGGAGGAGAGCAGCTTTTTAGTGTTGACCAATGAAATCCTGTGTGAAGGGTCTGAATTCTGGATCGACCCATTCCCACAAGAACACAGTGGTTTGACGTAGCTGCATAGTAGGATCAGTAGGTGAAGAAACCAATGAAGAATGCATCTGAAGGAAATAAGAATATATGATTTTTATCTGGCAACATGATTGGTAGATGTGTGAGAGCAAGTGTCCACACAGGATTTTCTCTGTGACTATGATTCCCACTTTTCAAATAAATAGTGTCCATAAATGAAGGAATATAATTTCACCTTCTCAACTAAGAGTTTGTACAAAGGCATTAAGGTAGCTAAGAATGGCAGGAAGAGAGTTTCTCTATTCCATACGCTAGGATATCATTGCACCTAAAACTAAGTTCATGGAGGAAAGATTTTATATGAATATTCTCTCTCAAAGAAAAGAGAAAGGTAAGTAATAAAGGCATTGAGTTGCATGATTTCACTAAGCTCACTTTTAAGTAATCATGATTTTGTTGGAGACTGATTTATGAGTGGGCAGATTTGGCAAAAATGTCAAATCACAAGATTTTTAAAATAACTAAATATTTAAAGAATACTTTGGTTTCATTAACCAAATAAATTACAGAATTGCATTTTTTTTTCATTTTTTTCATAGTCTAAATACATAGGAGAATTCTGGTGTACAAATAATAACTGTAGTTAAAATGAGAACAGAGGAATCTTCTAAGAACAGAGGACTCCTGTGACAAACTCTTAAGTGATGGTAATTTAAAGATGTTGCTCACACGTTGGGGGAGCCTCTGTCCATAGGTAATACAAAACAGGCCTGAGGAAAGTAGCAAAAGACAATTTAGAAACCAGTGAAACAAATAAACGTCTTGTAAAATTGAGTGATACGTAGGTCAAATGAAAAGTAAATCCAAGACAGCTCCCAAAGGAGCATCAGAAGATAAAAGATATCTTTTGTTATCAAAAGATAACAGCAGAACTAGGCTAAGACTAGGAGGAGATCCTCTTCCCAGATTTGTTTCTATGCAAGATCAGAAAGAACGTGAGTCAATATACACATCAGCCTGGGAACTCTGAAGATACTTTCAACAGAGAGCTATAGATATACACTTATCCAGTGAACAGCTTTGACAGAGCTTAAAAAAGGTACTCATAACTTTGAACAAATGACTGTTAATTGGAAGATACAGTTCAAAGCCTTGCCCACACTGCTTGAAAATACTTCTGTCATTCATATCAAACAGGTTAGTCATCACTAGGCTTCAGCATCCTAAATACGTTTTTGCACCTGTTTTTACAACTGAGAAGGATTCACACATACAGGAGAATTCCTACTGCTTCCTCCATGCAAAATAAAGTTTGAGTTTTGTCCAGAAATCAAGTCTTCCTCTAATTTGTTTATATTTCTCAATTTACTTGAAGCCCAAGCTACATTTGGTGTTGAAGTACAAAGCCCATTGAAAATTGCATATTTTTTTCTCTATTGGAATTTCAGAATCAAACTACTACTACTACTCTTTTACTACTAAGAATGCATCATTTCTCTTTGACTATTTAACTTTTTTAAGCATTAAAATGCTGTAGTGTGCCTATAAGATTTTTTGCATATTGATACTGTTCTGGAGACTTCTCCCTAGCAGAGGCCTGTACCATCCCATGCTGTAAACTTACTGGTTTACCTCTTTTCCCCTCCCTGGCTCCTCCCCTCTGGCTTCCCCTGGTTAGCTCTTCTGAGTAACCACGCCTCTCTTCCCTCTCCTGATAATCCTCTGCGAAAGCCTGACTCGGGGTTCACCATCTCGGCTTTCCAGCGCCCCGCATCCTCCCCTGCCTCTCCGCCCCTCTCCACCCTCCTCTGACCCTCGACTGTGGACCTCAATAAATCCCTGGAAAACTCAGCTGGTGATCCTGCATTTCTTCCATCGCCACGCCTCTACAATATCTCGCATCCCCCGCAGCTCCACCGCTCGCCACAGACACGTGTCTGCCTGGTGCGTTCTGTCCCCGGGCGGCTCCCTCATCATCGCGGCGTGGGGTGGCCGTTCCTGATTTGCGAGATTGCACTGCCGCCTTAAAATTTCTTCAAGAATTTAATTTTTTAAGCATTAAATTTTTTACCTTAAAAATTGTCACTTTTGAAACATTTTAACCTTCTTAAACTTTTTTTAACTCTTTTTTAAGCTTTCTTAGACATTGTGCTTCCAAAGCAAACATCTTTTCTTCCAAGAAAAGTTTACTTTTACTAGAATCTCATCACCAGTTGGACAGCAAATCAAATTAGGGCAGCGATGCAAACCTCATGGCAAAAATTAAATAACCTCAGCTGTTTAGCAAAAGCAACTTTACCTTATGGTTGATTATTTAAATGTTTATAACTTGCTAAATAAATATACAAACAAAGATTCAAAAATATCACACACAATCTTTAATTTTGATGCCAAAACCTAGAGTTCAGACAGAGATCCTGCTAAGAAGAAGGTGGGTGTTTCCTAATTCAGTTTGCTGAGCATGTGAATGGAGAGGAGGAGACAAAATGACACAGATGAAGAAGGGAGTAGGCAGCCAGGTAGGCATTTGAGATCCATGTAAAACTTTGCAGGATTGTATTGTAGACTTGTATTTGGAGACTAAATTTTCATTATTGTACGTTAGTAATGACTGCAGAATTGCCAAGAGTTTGGGAATGTATCTGGAAAAATTATATAGTCTGTCAGATTATTTTCATTAAATAGAAGTATCTGAGTGAAATTAAGAAGAAGCAAATCTAAGATAAACAAAGTGGAAACGGAAGTCCTAATGGTAATAGCCCTAATAACTTTATTATACTCTTGGAAATTTTCCCAGGGGAAGTAGTGGACTCCTGTTCTCTGCAAGACAAAACACTTTAAGGAACGATCCTTCAGTGGCATAGAAAAGCACTAGGTAACCTCTTAGGTTTTTGCCATGCTTTATTTCTGTAGAACTGAGTAGAGCCAGAGCAATAGAGCGGCATTAAGAAATCACAAACACTGCTTTAGGAAAAAAACATCAATATTTGTGTGACCTGTGAAAATACAGGTTGGTAAGTCTTTGCTACTTTGACAGAAGTGGAAGTACCAGAAATGTTAGTGTTGGTACTTTTGCAAATATGTGTTAATGCTGATGTCCTAGTCCAGAACAAATACACATCCTAGTCCAGAACAAATAGACATCTGTTTTGAAAACATCCAGTTTCATGAAATAAGAAGCGGTAGGTTGCAGTATAGGTAACAAGAAAGCAAGATTATACTGCATGCTATAGAACACAAGTATTGAATTAGAATAGAAAGCAATTGCATGAAAGTAGAGTCAAATGCCTAGGAATAATCCACTGCGCTGACTATATCTATGCATAATATTGTTTTACAGAAAATTACTGTGAAGAATACATAAAACCTTATGTATTCATTACTGAATAACGTTTTTTGTCTTGAGTACTTTCCATGTAGTTTTGACAACTAGTTTCTCACAGAATACTATGAAAAATATTTTTAAAATATTATTGTGCTAATAAAACCCAATTAAAGCAGTCAGTCTTGCGATACAACATGAAGCAACAGAGAAGTCTTGGTGTGAAGTCAGTAACAAAAGTAATGTCATCCCTGGATCTGCAAGTTTGCAACTAGAATCCTCAAACAGAAAAGGAAAAAATGCAAAAAGCAGCAGCACTGCTATGCTGCATTTCATCATTGTCACTGTTCTGATCTATGAAAAGAAGGTTGTACTCTTCCATCTTCCAAAAGTAAAACCCTACATTATAGTAGGAGCAAAGAAGTGGTTACACAGAACTATTATCACCCTGTTCTTCAGGGTCACGTTTTTATTTTGATAACACTGTACCTGAGAATATTGTAAGAAAAGTCAAGTAAAACTCACTTGGTCCCTTGCCTGCTCTTAAATTGACACAGGTATGAGCAGAGAAGGGGTATGATCAATACTGAGGGCTAAAAATTGCAAACTGTGTAGGAGCCTTATTGCTGTTACAGCCAGAAACTTTCACAATGGCAAACCATATGTGCTATTCATCCTGCTCTGCACTTTTGTAATGTTGCTTACACATATATTTTGAAAAATACCACTAAGATATTTTCAGGGATCTTCCCTGAAGGTGAGTGCAGCTGCCTTCCCAGTGTAACACTGCTATTTGTATGCATCTGAAAACTGTATCTGAAAATCTGTATTTAATGGGACAAGTTTAGCTCTTTTCCATAGTCATTGCATTCCATTTTCAACATCTTCTTTTAACTGGAAGTTTGCAGATAACATTTCGGCACCCTCCTGATTTCCTGTATTTGATTTTGCATGCATTATTTTTTTCCCCTCATTGATTTGTTTATATTCTACATATATAAAATATAGGAGTTGGAGATACATTGGAGTTGGAGATACAATCACTTAAAAGAGAGGCCAAAAGTAAATGTTTCTAACACAGTGATTTTCTTATTGCTGTTATCTTCATTGAGGGTATCATTCATGATCTCAATACAGTCCTATAATAATAGCCTCTGTAGAGCAAAATTATTACAAAAACATGCTGTCAGGCTGTTTCTGCATTCATTTATTGTTGGAATCTGATATTTTTATTTCAAAATATATAACTAAGTATATAAAATGTATTTTCTTTAGGAAGAGATGCCTAATCCCTATGCATATAGCAAAACTAAAGGTCAAAATCTGAGCCAGAGCAGTTGAAAAATGGTAAATTATATATTCTAGTGCAACATTTGTTGTCTCTCTCCATTTCCCACCGTGTGAGTAATAAGGCTTCAGAGAAACAACTTGCCTTTGAGAAAAAGTTTATAGCAACCTAACAGGTTTTTGGCTGATACTGAGGCTGAGATAGCCTTTGGGGATAAAAACACTTCAGAAACTCTTCTTGAACCTTTTGAGACTGACCAAACACTGCTTCTCAAGAAGTATTCTGGTCAAGTATGAGTGTGGGTAACATAAGGTTAACAGACTTACTTTTTATATTTGTTTTAAATTTTAAGGACTTTTTACTTCACTTTTTTTCCTGTTCTGTGAAATTGGGGGGATAAAAGCAAAAAATAAAATATTTTAGCATCTCATCAAACCACTGGTGTGACACCAAGCTTTAGCAGGACTTTGGGACTATTACAAAAGGATTTAGTTTATCTAATGACTGTGATTTCTTCTTATGGACACTTTGTATTTGACTGTGTGTTGGGTCAGAGGTCTGAGATCCTCGGCAGACACTTTCATTCACTTTCATTTCATTTTTATTTAGCATACAATGCAGATAACCCCTCCTCCCCCCCCCCCAAAGAAAAGTTTACTTCTTAATGAAGGGGAAACTTATTATTAACAAGAATCATGCTTCTTGGGTCTTAAAATAAGAAAAGTTTATTCTGACACGACTTTAGAATTTAAGTTTAATTAATTAAGAGAAAAAATAGCATCCTAAAACCAGTGTTGAGATGGCAATAATGTCCTATTAATGTGTATATTTTTGCATAGGCATGCTTGATTAATAAAGCTTAAGTATACATATCTTTTTATTGAACTGGACTGAATAGCACTGAAATGATTCAGTCAGTCTTTAAGATTGCCATATTCTGTATTTTCAGTATGCATATGCACACATTGAGGTGATCTTGAGATGTTTCATGCTATGTAGGGTTGTAAACTTCCCTTGCCTTTTACTGCTTCTGTGATGGTTAAGCATACATAAAATACAGTCTAATTTTGGTCCTGTGATCCTTGTCACAATGGGTAAAAGTATCTAAATAATGATTACAGCAACATACAGGTTTTCCCATTCACATAAAAAAAGAGCAGGATTGTCTCTTATTTATGCCAGCCTTTTTATTAAGATACTAAACCAATTTGGAATTTTTGGCTGGTGTGACAGATAACCATATAACCTTGCAGCACAAGCAATCTAGACACAGATACTTCACTGACTTAAGAGAAAGATCATCTACCATACTTGAATAATAAGGGTAGGAAAGTCAAAGGGTAGGTGGAAAAAAGAGGCAGAAGAACTTCAATGAGACTCAGGATGAGGAAGAAAAATGCATATTGGAAGACAATAAGAAAAAAGTTATATGAAAATCAGACAGAAAACAAACCAGAATAGTAAAAGAAAATACAAGCAAAAGACTTGAAAGAGTCTTCCTCTGTCTCAGAAGAGTGGATTAAATTTTGCAGAAAAGGGCTACAAATGCAGAGCTTACATCAGATTTTATAGAAGAGGCTTTGTGCTTTTACAATACTCTCACAGACAAAAAAGAGCTTAATTTTTAAATTCCAGTGGAGTATTGGATATATTAAATAGCCATATTACAGAAAGAATACCTTGAAAATATCTTAATGAAACCTTGTTTCAATCATATCTGCTGAGGTTTAGAACACTGTAGCCCTAATATTATAAAATTATTGATGTCCTATAAAATTCTCAAATTTAAGATATCTTCAATTTCTAGAACTAAAGCACAATCTTGGTTTCATGTCATGCATAATAACACAATTTCTCTACAGATTTATTAGGATTTTTTTCCATACCAACCTTTAATCACGATCCTAATGAATTTTTTAATCACTCTTGTCCCATATGCCATTTCTACTAATTCTGTGGAATTGGGTATCTAGTAAGAAAAAAGAATTGGAATGGATATCCTGGATCAGGTCATCCTGATTCTCTGGCTGGCCAGCATTATCTAAACTGAAGAAAGGCCATTTACAAACAGAAATGCCCCATGATGAAATTACTAGTCCAGAGGAAAGGTTTTGTTATTTGATTTGTTGATTGTTTCTCTGTACACAGTTGACTTCTTACATAACATTACTGTGGCTACTTGAGTTGTTATAGAATACCTGATACTTTGCTGGAGTGTCATCCTGGTTGTTACTTTTGGAAGTGACTTCTACCCATCAGTTATGTAGCTTATCTTAAGAAATACCACTTCTCATCTGGTTTAAAAAGCTCCTTTAAGGTTTTGATAATTATTTTATTTATTAAATGCAGTCTGCCCTGCTTTCTATGGCAGGAGCTATTATATAACACCTATGACTATTTCCTTTTTTCAACCATACACAGGTATTTGAACAAGGTTACTTAAAGGAGAAGTCAAAACCCTAATACCAGAGAGATGAATATAGACCTGCTTTGGAATAAGTGTGCTTAGCAGAGTTCCTTAAGACATGAATGGGTAGGCAGAATTGGCTGGTTTTACAGGTAAGGGAATATAATCATGAAACCAGAAATACTATGTTGAAATACTGAATTATAAGGACTATGAGTTACAGTTCATTCCAAAAAAATCCGTATCTATAGGTAAAATTTTAATATTAGGAAAAATACAAAAGCATCTCAAACCATAACTGAGAATGGTTATATGAAAAATTAGGCTCTACATTTTATATGTAAATAGTAAAGAATCAGTGCAAAGTATATTTTCACAGCTGACAATACTTAAACATAACTTAGTTCTCACTTAAGCAACTTAAGGTGGCCATATGCATTTCAGCATACGCCACCCATTTTAGACCCCAGTGTATTTGTATTCAACAAATATAGTGTGTTTTCCTCAGTTTCTTTTTTCAAGATTATTAATTCCAATATATGGAATCCTAATAACTCTACTTGAAAAAAACCTCTGAATCTCAGCTACATTTACATTGTTGTTCTGTAACCTGGTTCATTGCCAGTTTGGTTAGTTTCCTCTTTTATCTACCAGAACGTTTCCAGGTGCTTCCCCTATGTTTGCAATGCAAACCCACTGTAAGCCTTATGCCCATGCCAGTGACACTCTCCCCTATGGGAAATTTTTGGTTATCTCAAAATTTATAATACAGTTATATTTGGGGATTTTAAATCTCACTTATTTTTCTCTGGATTTCTATATCTGTCAAAATATTTTGCCTCCTGCTTTCAAAGTGGTCACTTCTGTACTTTCCAGGAGTGTTGGTGGGTTTTTTTGTTTGGTCATTCTTTTTTCGAAAAATATTATGTTCAGTTTAAAAATTGTCTCCTTTAAGCACAGAAACAAAAATATTCCCAGTCAACTTAACCAAAACAAATCAGGCCTAGGAGGGAATGGAATAGTCCTAAGACACTGTGTTCTTATCTTGCCTTCCATATTACACTCTGTATATTTTTGTCATGGAAATACTCAAGGCAGTGTTTTGTTCTCTGACACAATGTTGTTCAGTGGCATATACTCCATATATATGTATTTTTTACCCAAAGACATATCTATATTAAGTGGAAAAACATCATGTCAAATCACCTCATTGATGAATTAGTTAAGTCTATTACGTTTTGGTCAATATTGTGAAATGATTGTGCCGTAAGTGTGCCAAGTATTTTTTTTTTGCCACTACTATAACTCTAGAAAGATAATATTTTGGTTTCTTCTGGAGGCTGCTTGTACCCTTACAAAGTCAGTGTGATTCCCTCACTTTATTTTGAGGGAATCAGAAAGATGGATCCTCCTTTCATACATTATGCCCATGAATGTCACAGCCTCTGCACACCTAAGGCCACATCTGTCAAAGGCAGAACAATTTTTAGCAAAGGATGCTATCAAATATACTACAGGAGTGAGTATATATAAGATCTCCATGAGAAGAAACAGACTGCCATTCTTGACCTGGAAAAAAAAGTTAATTTTTTTTTCCTTCCACACAATATTTCCCCAGATTTGAAGACAGATTATTCTAAAGTGTTTGCATTTACATATGAATTATAAACCACTAATTTACAGGAATATGTAAATTGGATAGGCATATCATACATTAAATAAAAGCCAAAATTTTTATCTTTAAGAGAATACCTAGGTGCCCAAGAATCTAACCTTCACAAGCATAAGTAAATGTTACGTGAATATACCCTATAAGCTTCTATTTACACTACTGTAAATTTAAATTAATTCCTCTGATCTCAATAGCTTTACTCAAGACGAACCCCTTGTACAGATGAGATAAGAATTTGGCCTTTTAACCTCAATTAAACTCCATACACAAGAATATCTTACCATAGAAGTCAGGATAGCTGAAACAACCCCTCTGCATTAAATACTATCACTAGGGAAATGTTTAGACGGCGCTTTTTGGAGGAATGTTTAGATCTATATTTGGGCTTAGTTAAGTCAGTAACAGTCTTAATTATTCACCAGCCATGTCCCTGGGCAGAATACTGAATTTTGAGCAACTCTTGGTGTATAGTTCTCAGTCTGTTTACTTCAGGAAAATAATGGCAGTTTTTTCTATCGTCCCTATTCCCCCAACAACATTCCTCCACTTTTTAAAATATATGCTGAAGAAAGGAACTAGATTAGAGGCAATGCTCTTTCAGGCCTTCCTTTCGCTCAAGAAATAGACAAATATTAGTTTTCACTTATGACCTAAAGAAGATGCAACAGCTGAAACAATACCCATAACTTGGCTCCAATTTCTGTGTGTCATTTGCTATCAAGTCCTTAGTTTTCCACACTACTACTGTGTTATCAGTCTCCTGTTTTTATGAGACATCAGATTCTTTCTTCTGTAGGAATCTTACAGTGATCCTGGCCGGGCAACTGATTTTTTTTCACAAACTGCTATTAGAGTCAGTGGGAAATTCTAGTTAAAAATCCAAGTCACAATCTGACCCAAAATGAGTGAAAAAGTCCTTAGGAAAATCAAGAAATAAATGATACTGTAATTCAAATTTGGAGGTTTTGCATGAGTTCCTAAAAGTGGAACTGTTAAGCATATGCATTGTCTTTGGCTTTGGACTACTTTCCAGGTACATAGGGAAAACCAATCAGATTATAAGTAGATTGAGAAGCAGACAGAAAAAACAAACTCGTATCAATTATCCACATGGTGATTTTTGCCATCTTCTGCTCTATTTTACATTTCATGCTTATTAAAAAAGGAATGCAATTATCAAGAAGTATTAATTTTCAATTGTTATTACTTTAGAGGTATAATTTACATTCTTAAATGTTCCTACATCTCATTTCAAACAACTGTTACACCACTGGCATTCACTGATATTTATTCTTATAATGTATGTTGCAGTATTTTTCTGTTAGATATTCAAAAATAGCACCTTTTTTGAAATACTGTTTTGATTGTGGTTTAAAATTAGTAAGTTGGATATATATGCTGATTTTGGTAGATTGTAGTTTCATTTTTGAGATTAATTTTCAAAATGTAAAATCTGTTGGTACTTCTAAAAATTACAAAAATCATATTATGTAACAATGAATTTTTATTTTACATATTGAATTAAACACAATAGAAGAAATATTAGAATACCTAAACCACTGCTTTGAAAGATTAACTTGGAAATTTATCTTTGAAACAAAACATATCCAGAAACAATAAATTTTTTAACCTTTTGATTTACTCCTGAACTGGGACATGTATCATTTTAGATTACCTTAATGCCAGACATTGAAAAAAATATTCACAAAATATTGCGATTCAACTAGAAAAATAATTCCCCTCCTTACCTTGGATTGGTGCACTGTAGTCTTAGGTGAACATGTTTCTGACAATATTTTTCACTGTATTAAGTCACCTAATCAAGCAAATACACAGGATTTATTTTGTGGTTTTGATGTTTGGTATTTGGGGTTGGAGGGGCGGTGGTTTGTTTGCTTGCTCTTGTTTTCTTGGAGATGGTTGTTTTCTTTATTATCATTTAGGTTCAGGTTCAGAAAAAGCTCTTTTAATTAGTTTAAATGGCCACATTTAGTAGCCACAGCAATTTCAGACTTGCGATCAAAAATATAAGGACCCTGCTCTTCTCACCAAAAGGCTGTAGAGGGAGAGCCAAACTTTATTAATGGAGGGATGTAAACTCAAAAAGCTAAAACTAATGCAGAAATTGAGGTCTGCACTACTATCTGTATAGAATAATATCTGAGAATTTAGAAATCCAGGCTTGAGCTCAATTTCTACTCATATAGATTACCAGAAAATATTGCCAAACTTAAAGGTGATTGCTGTGACTGAAGTCACTTTTTAAAAATAAACAAAGATGCAATTTCCATAGTTTGCATTTGCATAAGTTCAGAATCTGCCAATTTTTGAGCAGCAGATTCAATAGGTTTGCTTTAATTGCTCATTGTCATAATAGAATCTTGCTCTTTGTTACTCAGCCATATTTTATCTACACTAGTCACCAGTCTTGACTTAATTCTATTGTACAAACTGATAAAAGTGATATTTGGAGTGGATACATAAGTTGGGGACCTGCAAAAAATGGAAAAGTGGTGCTTAGCTTTCTGATTCACTTAGGCAAGGATAAATCCACACAAAGAAATTAAATCTGAAGTCACATTCCATGGATCACCTCAACAAAGATAATTTTTTCTTGGATTTAGCATTTTATTATATTATACCTAGGTTAAGCTAGTTATGCTAACTAGCATGCTGAATTATAATTTTAATTTTTGTAATTTTCAACTAATTTTGATTCCTTTTAATCCATCTCTGATTCTTTTCTCTGTGAGAAATAAGGGTTTGTGTTTCTAGAACACAAGTGCAACTATAAAATTATCTAAATTCCAGAATGTAATAATAAAACTCATTTTCCCACTATTTCATATTTCCGCATTTTAAAATCTAGTTGTAATATCAGCTATTTCCATATGCAAATCTTGCACCACTTTTCATTAAGAGTCTTTCAGTGCTGTTATTTTGCTTTATGTGCCAGATTATTCCGTGTATAGGCACTTTTAGCTATGCAACTCCAGCAACACATCTAGAGCTTGGTTAGACAAAAGAGAAGGAATCTCACCTTCAACACCAAGAAACAGTATTAGAATGCAGAAATATATAATTCAAGAAGGGTAAGATCAAACATTTTGTTTTCTTTTTTTTTTTCCCTGAGGAAAATCAAAACACCTCAGCACACATAAAATTTTCAATAGTAATTCTTTTCCCCTATCAGATGTGTTCTCAAGCACTTCCATTCTTACGTTCTTCTCTCCTGGCTTCATTCAACAAAGACACAGTACTTATCCCCAGCAAAAGGAAGAATCCTTCAGTAATATGCAGCATAAGACTATACATAGCAAATATTTAGGATATCTGTACTGATACCCTGCAGCTCAGCATTCAGGTTCCGTGCTTGACTGTTTTATCACCAAAATTGCAACGTATCCACACAGCACATTTTGTAATTAGGAGAAAGAAAAGCCACTTCATTGCTCACTAGTAAGGTACAACAGTACTAACAAAAAGTAAAGTAGGTACAAATGTTGACATTTAGTATATGTCCAGGACCATTTTTTTTTGACATACAGAATTTTTGTACAATAATAATCACACATGCAAAGTAGAATTTTTCATTATTTTCATATTGCATCTAGTAAACTAAAAATTAAGAGTACTTCCTTCTTATTAGAGCAAGGGTTTAGACCACTATAGAAAAATAGTTTTTTATCTCCATGTAGTGTTTGGGATAAAGGGTTCAGTACCAAGAAAATATCAGGAATTGTAAACCTGGGTCCATTGTCAAATAGTCCCCAATTTCTGCCTATGTAGGGAATGCACCATCTAAGCTCTCCCAGATTGATGGAAGACTTGACCATCCAGTAACAGAGCTGACTGATTGCCCACTGAGTAGTATTTGCTCATATTCATATGGATCTCTTCTAGGTGCCCCCATCAGAAGAATTAGATTCTAGGATGGAAAGCGGAAACCTATCCAAGCTCCACTGATGGCAGTCAACAAAAAAGTGCCAACTTATTTATTTTCCTGACGTACTCTGGTTTTGTGGAGATCTGTATTAAAGCTCAGAAAAGAACAGTCAGGTTCCATCTGCAGGTTGTTCTGTCAGAAATTCCTGATGTGCTAGATGACATTTCACTGATTGCTAGATTTGGGTTGGAAAAGAAATTTCCTTGAGGGCATATTGACTCTGCCTTGAGATTTTACTTTCTTGTTCTTTCCCCTGCATTTGAGAAGGGAAATTATAGTCTTTCAGCTTCTGAGTGTCTCTTACAAGATGCTGAACAGTCTCAGCTTCTATTAAAATTATCATATCACACAAGGCATTTAGCTTTTTGCATCTTTGTATCTTTGCTTGGTCCTGGGGGAAGAAGGGGAGGCAGGGATTAACCTGGCCAATGCACAGAAGTTTCAAGAACTTCACTTGATCTACCTATCTATGCCCACCACATTTGGCTGGGTTCTTTTCTCTGCATTACAGACCTTTATTTAAAATTTAGAGAGAGAGAGAAAGAGAGAAACAGAGAAAGAGAGAAAGAAAAAGAAATGGAGAAAGAGAGAAAAGAGAGAGAAAACGCTTTTTAAAAAAGTATAAAGTATATATTGTCACCTAATTTCAGAATTCACTTACAAAGATGTAAAATCTTCAATTGGGTCTATCAAGATTGAACTAAAATGCATCAAAATGGGAGTGGTATTAAACAGTCAAACTTAGGAGTAAGGTAGTCTAATGCATCCCAGACTGATTCTTTCCCTAAGAATATTTCTTACTGATTCCCATTTTTGAAGATGAACTTCCTGAATAAACTTGTCACAAGAGTTATACTGATAGAGGTTTTGTACAAAGGTTTGCTGAATTCAGTGCTTGACCCCACTGTCAGGGAGATTCAGCAGTTACTTTCTTCATTATTTAACTTACTGATACAGTTGTCACCCTTATCCTGAAATCCAGTTTCAGTTGTGATCCTCACTGAAAGGATGATCTGATCACAAAAGTTTATAGTCCTGAAAATCACCACTGTAGGTCTGAAGTACAAAATCATTTTCCCAGCTGCCTGGAGGTCAGCTATGCTTTGCAATAAGCTTCAGATTAAGAGTTTTACTTGTCTGCATCTATAAATTCGCTGAATTTTTCTGGAAAAATTATTATATATAGGTTTATTAATTTATTTATCCTGTTTTGCTAAAATAAGTGATATCTAGACTTTCCAAAAGCAGATGGCCTTTCTAATAATTATTGAAGATAAGTATATTAATTTAATTTTATCTTTAGCTGAAATAATACCTAGAGGAGATTACATTGCTTTCTAAATGGACATTTATCTAATTATCTAATAATTATCTAATTATCTAATACTTCTTGATTTCATTCAGAAGATCTCCAGACTTAAAAGATGCCTCACTGGAGTGAATTTCCAGATAAGAAGCTTTGCTGATTTTCAATAAAGTTTTTGATCAGGTGAAACACTGACATACACGTTAGGCTTCCATAAGCTTTTGCTTGTTTGCAACTTACAGAAGATGATCTATTTAAATAGCAGTTTACTGCCAATGCAAACAAGGAATTCCATTTTCTGTGAATACTTGAACTGAAGAACACTGACCCTATGGCTTCTGAATTTTATATGAAATTGCATAACTCTTTGTCTTATACCAAAATATTAGGACCATGAATATGAATATTTAGATCTCCATATTTATCTTAAATAATCTATTGAAACTTTGCATCTAACAGTTCTTCATTCAAAAGTCAAAGACACCTCTTCTAAAATGTCCCTTAGTTATTGAAATCAACTGACTTCTCAAAATAAGTGGAAACGTTTTTATGTAACTCACTCAACTTTATTTTCCTTTCCAAGTGGTCCTGCTTTCAACTTCTTTACTAGTCTAATGTCATCATACTACTACCTGTCAAACTGCTGTAGAACTCTCACTTCACTGAAGAGAGTGTTGTCACCTAAATATGCAGTTAACATGGAAAAAATGCAGTTGCAAGTACTCAGAATGATAAAACATATAAAATCAGAGCAAAGTCCACACTGATTCCTGAGCAGTGTTGAACATGCTTTTGATCCATCTGTGTTTTGAGACCAGGTCTAAAGAGGGGACTCAAGTTAGCAAAACAATGTAGCAGATGTTCACTAGTTAAAGCATACTAAACACCTTGATTAATAATCAATGCTGAATATTCATTAATTATCCATCTACAACTGAACTCCAAGTCAGACACCTGCAGTACCAACTCATATGTGCCCACTATTGACTCAAGCTGATGGCAAAAGACAAATTTCTCAGTGAAAAAACGTGCATTTAGCTCCTTCATGGAGAATTCCAAATTAAAAAGAAAAATAATTTGAAAGAACAAAAATTTTAGAAGTTATGTAAGAATACATAACTTTTAAAAAGACATGTATCATTTTGGTGAAGGAAGGTCATCTCTCAAGGTCTTACGAAACACAGTTACAGAATTGAGAGATTTCCCTGCTTAAAAAATAATAAAAGCCTCCAAGCTGTGAGCTTCACAATCAAGTGTGCCTTATTTTAGTATTACTTAAAAGAGGTTTATGAAGAATTCAATATATGAAGTACTTTCTCTCCATATATGTATACCTATACATTTTATACATAAGTGTAAACATATGAGACTACACATGTAATTCCTCACATACACATAAATACATTTTGTAAGGATGCTGTGTTACTTGCAATACCTTTGCAAATAAAGATAGGAAAAGGGTTTTGTTTTCATGCTGATTTATAAGTTATGATCAAAAAATCACATTTTCATATTTTAGAATACTCCATAATTTTATATGTTATTGTGTTACTATTTGAAAATTACATTTTATGGGAAGTTTAAAATTGCAATTACATACAAAGAAAAGTTAAAAAAATTAGAATTCTTCCCACATCTCAACTGGTTAAGGGAGATTTGATGTTGTTTCCTCCAATAAGTTTTCTGCCTTTGTAACAAAGACTAAATTGTTTTGTGAAATATTGATTAACTTATAGTTTATCCATCTAATATCTGTGCCAAACTTATTGTGCAGAAAGGCTTTTTACTAATTTAGGCACACATTTTATACCTATCTTGAAGAGAAATCATGTAGCAAAACCACAAATCATGTAATTTTGTTACATTTACTCAAGGAAAAAAAAATCCTATCTCTTTACTTACCAAGTTTCAGACCTTAGTATTTTAGAACAGCAGTTCCAAAATTCTACAAATTTTGTTGCAATAATCCATTCCTATCCAAATTCATGATACATTAAGTACATAATAAATTTAATTATATAATAAATTTAATTCCAGTAAATTTATCTGGAACTTTGATTTAGATTATAAAAATTTCACAAATTTCACAAATACGTGGTAGAATGAGTCCTTATAGCAAAATTACAATAAAATCGACTTCTTTTTGTAGATTACTGGGCAGGTACACTCAATTGCTATATAAAGTTTATTCTTAGCTTTGTAATGCTTTCTATTCTAATTGTCTAAAGAGCTTCTAATTTTGTTAATCAGTGCACATTTTTTCCTGTATAAGTACATACCCTACAGATCCTTTCCTGCTGTTTGGCAGAGTAAGCCAAGCAGAGAAACTGGATGTAGATAATATACATGCAGCTATTTTTGACAACCTTAACTTCTACAATTCCCTATCATATTCTTTATGTTGGCCCTAGGAAACAAACTTTACAACCTTAATTCTTATTTAAAGACTGCAAAAATGCATGAAGGAGAAATAGTGGTAGTGGTAGTAGTAACAGCAGTAGTAATAGTAGAATTAAGAGAAAAAAGAAAAGCAAAACAGCACTAACAAACCTGAAGGGAGAAAAATAATTGTTTGGTTCAATTCTCATTTTACATCATGGCAAATCCGAATTAATTCTATTAACCATCACTGGGGACAACCAAAGCCAATAGGTCAGACAATGCCCTGGTTTGTAAAGGATGATTTCTAACACTGATGCCTCTACTGCAGAAAGCTCTTCTCACTTAGCTATCCTCGAGGACCGCAAAGCTCTCATCCCAAGAGCAGTGGCTGTTTCCTCTCTGTGTTTACTTCTGGCAGCAAAATCCTCCTCTGCACTGGTATGGAGGAAAAGACAAGCAAGCAGGGAATATCTAAGAGAGGAAAAACAAGAAACTGAGTGTGGAGAAAATTCAAGAGACAGATCCTGTGAAGGCTACTCCTTGCCACAATTGCACCAGCCCTTTCTGACATCTAATACACACCAAGATATAGCTGGCATAATGAAATGGCATGGCAGAATTTGAGCAAAAAAAGACCATATGAGAAAACATATAATTTACTGACTTTTTCATGCCTGGTTACTACTGGAAATGATAAGAAAAAAAGTGGTAAAATGGATTCCCCTTCAATTCAAAATATTCCCTGATACTGTGATTCTGTGATTCAGAGTTGACAGCTCTTCTTTCCCCTTTTATTTCCTTTTAAAAAAAACATGTAATTTCTATTACTTTTGAAAGGTCTTTTTTTCCTCTCTAATTTAGCAAACAGTGACACAAAGAAATTCTGCACTGGAGTAAATTCTCTCCAGGTGATTCTATATTGTATATAACATATGTACAGTATGTCGCATATACTATTTATATATTACACCTATATGTGCCTATATAGGTGTGTGTGTATATATATATATATACACACACACAGATATAGATATATGCATATATGTATAACTATAAATGGTGCACAGCAGTGATGGTTCCAGTGAGACATACAGAACAACTCAGAACACCAAATCAGTTCTCATACTGTCAAAGTGCTTTGAATTTGGCAGGCTGGACTATAACCTTGTTATTGAACAAAGTGGCCAAATGCTCTCACCATGTTCAAACTGAAAATTAAGGATGAAATCAGGACAGCACTCTCCATAAGTAACCTGGCCTGGTATTCTCTCAGTGTCCACTCAAGACCATAATTTATAAATTATTTGGAACTCAATAATTTAACATTCTACAGACATTCATAAAGAGACCTTGATTTTGCAATAGTACTGACATTGCTCGTTGACATCAGTGGAAAGATGCAAGTATCTTTAAAGGACAGTGCAAACTCTCTAAGACACAAAAATTTAAAGATTTTTTTTTTACCATTGCATTTATAAACATGTGGAATGTTACTGTAGACTATAATATAATATAATATAATATAATATAATATAATAATATATTAATATATTAATATTATTATATTAATATAATAATATATGCAATATGCTGTGTTTGTACTACACCCACTCACAGAAAGGCATAATTCACACACTATGTTACAGGAAACCATGAAAAAAAAGCAAAGGTAGTAGATATCTATCTATGTCAAATAAATGGAGGGAATGTGCATATATCTAATACAGTTAGACTTTTGGGATCTTCAGCACAAGGCTATGCATCTTAAACCAACCCTTTTAATTTCTAATTTTTAAAAATTTCTATTTCAAGGTAATGTTTGTATTCGTATTACTGCAGTGATAGTGTCTGGGCAGCAAGCACTGTCGTGATAAGTCTCTATTACTTGTGCTTCTCAAAATGAGCATGGTAATGAACTGTCTACATTTATCTGTAGAAAACATTTTATTTGAAGATTTAGCCCTAGGCAAAAAAATCACCTGGAATCAAATAGCTATCTAATCATAAAAATTTAGAGATTAAAAAAAGATCTAAGACCTGATCTAGTCAATTCTCTCAAGAATGCAGGGTTGTAACCTTCGGCAAATTTTCTGGAGTGTTCTCCACTTTGGGCTTAAATGGCTCAGGCTATGGAATCAACATTATTTCCTTTCAATCTAACCCACCATCCACATTTTCACTACGAATTTTTTCAGATACTTGGAAAATTATCTCCTGTGCTCACGTTCTTATTTACCTTTCATGGGTATGTATGGCATCACATCAGCATGACCCTAATACTACATCTTGTTTTGTGTTTTATGGGCCAGGTTATGATTCACATCAAAGAAATCTCCGGGTACATGCAAAAAATTACCAACTGACATAATGCAAGCCTCTGGTAGCTGAAATTAGTCCTTATCCAAACACCCACATCTGTTTCCCTTGATCATCAGTTAGCTTCGTCACTTCTCACAAGCTTTTCTTCTGAAGCAATCCCTCCATTCTGCCATTTTAATAGTTTTTCCCTTTTTTTCTCTGCATCTTCTCAGTTTGACTTCTTATAGGTCATTTTTAACGGCAAGGTGAATTCTAGGTAGTCTAATATTCCTATGCCAAAATTATGAGTTCCCAACATGATGCTTTAAAATATACTGCATGAGAAGCATTGCTACTATTTCTTCTTTGTATTTGTCTGTTTTTTTTCTTTTTAATCATATTTTATCCTTTGAACTTGTTGTCCACTTCACCTGTTGTTCTCTTTCTGTTAGTATCTGTTTCTATTGAATATTTATTTGTGTTCCAGACATTTTTTCCACCCACATATTCATTACCTTTTTTTTTTCACATGTTAAATCTTACATTATGGTTTCCAGAAAATATTGCTAACCTGTCTGAATTATGCTCATTCTTTTGCTTTTCCCACAAGGCTTTATAGCATCTCCAAATATAGTAACATGAGTTGTTTCTTTTGCACTCTCCAAATTACTAGTAAATATGTAGATTCAAATTTAAAATTCAGTATTCATAGACCTAGATAATAAACTTCCTTAAAATTACTAAAGTGTCTGCAATTATTTAAGCTTTTTTTTTGGGGGGGGGGGACATTATTAATTTTTTTAACTATTAGAACATTAAAACTGCATGTTCTTTAGCTCATTTTTAGGTGAACTCCCCATTTTACACCTGAGAACTCAAATATCCTGTGGTTTTTAACACTGTGTGACTGGTGGCAAGGTAGACACAGGCTTGAGCTTCACCTGAGGGAGCAAAGCTACAGGGATGAGAACATTAAAAACACATCAAAACTAGTTTAAAACCAAAAATACAGAAGATTGCATTCATTAATGAGAAATACAAATTTTATATATGATAGGGTGAGCCTTAAACTCTGTTTTAGAAGCTTCTACTTTTAGGATATGCTAAATTTAAAAGACACCATAAGACAATAAAGACAATCTGAAAAGCAATGACCTTACAGGACTGGGCTCAGTGACTGGGAGTTAGTACAACATATTTTTGTTTGAAAGGCCTTTTGGCCTATATTCCTAGAGATACTTGAACATATACTGCTTGTGAAATACACAAAAACTTTTTTTCATAGATGAAAATGAGTTAATGTTTTAAATTACATTGAGAAATTTAACCTTTGTGTCATATATAGAATCATATGTTTATTGTGTGTGCAGCCAGGGAATGTTTCTGTATATTGTATGTTATTAGCAAAACATGATCAAAAGGTTGACATTCCTTTCTATTAGCTGGCATATCTCTTCAGTGATACTCTATTCATTTTGTAGATGTTGAGAGACATGAGCAAAATGAGTGAATATTTCTATGCAAAATGCTTCAAAATTGTATAATATCAAAGTGAGAGAAACATTTCAAAAATGTACCCCATTTATGCTCAAAATAGTGACTTTCTCTGGGAGAATTTACAAGTCTCAGCATTGTCTAGCAACAGTGTTTAGGATAGTAGTGGTACCTTTCAAATGCAGCATTTTCAAGTCACCACTTGTCATTAAATGTAGCTGTATGTTAAAGAGGTTTGCAATAATAGCTTTTAATGAAACTGAAGACTCTTAGAGGCCTTCTGTTGCCCTTTGAAATTCTTAATTATTAGTTGTATCCAAGTATGGCACACTTAAGGTTAAATTAAATAATTTAACTATACCTACAAGAGAAATAAAGACTTTACATGTTTAAATTTAATATCTGAATATCAAGGCTTTTAAAATAATAAGAGATGTTTGTTTTTCTTGTATAGGCATACTAGAATGCAACATACATTAAAAAAACCCCAAGCAATAGATTTTTATGGGAATAATCAGTAGGCACGACACATGTAAATGAGCTATTTTCTATGCATGGCTGGCAAAAGTGCTAATTAAATAGTTGGTATTCAAGGCTATGTTCGTTCATTGTTTAGTGACATAGAAATCCAGTGATGTGTGCCAGCAGACATTTTAAGTTGAGTGTTTTCTCTTCTATATTCTTTGTCATGAAATGGTGGCACCATGATGAGAACACTAGTGTAAGCAAAACACTGAAATATGCTTTAATAATGTTTTAGCCATGTAGTGTCACTCGTCTAGTTTTCTAATAAATTTTTAATTTATTTCTTTTTATGAGTTATTGCTGATGCATATTAAATCATATACAGGAGTCATTTTTGCGCTAAATTTGCATATAATGGATAAATGTTAATGCACCAAATGGTGCTTACTATATCTGGTACAGTAAATATGCCCTTGCAGGTTTTCTGCAATCAATCTCCTGTATTTCATTATCGGCCAGATAAAAGTCTCTTCTGAAAAGGGAAAATAAAAACTATTGTGTGTACACTGAGATCTTACGATGCTTGTGATGATTTCTACATGGTGATTAGAACCTCGTCTAGAATTAAAATTTGCATGAGACTGAAAATATAGTTCCTTTGCAAGTATAGCTAAATAGCACCTCTGAGAAGAGCCTGGTGCTTCTAATAACCACCAGGCATCTTATTGAGGCTTTACAATTTTACTGCTGAGTAATGTCTTGAAAACACATGTAATCCATTGTTTTAATTTTATGATTGCTGATGTATCTCTAACACTCCCTGTTAAATTTACAGCTGCTAAAATCTTGCCATCTCCTCCCTCTTCCTCAGTGCAAGTTAAAACTGTTGTTCTTCTCTTACTGTTACATACGCTCACCTTTCACTCGTATTAACTCTTCCCCTCCCATCTCCCTAATAATAGAAATTCTATGTATTGGCCAAAACTTATAGCAAGTTCACAGTAAGAATGGCACGGTTGCTGCAATGTTATTAATCCAAACAAACTCCTTACATATAACGATGGAAACTTTGATCTCTCTCTCTTTTATTTTTGATATCTGGAACATTTTTTGACCTGGTGGACAAAAAGGTGCCATTTAAAAATAAATATATACTTTGTCCTACAGTTATTTTGAATTAGTCTTGATAAATAATTAAGTAATATATATTATTTAGATGTAATGGTTTTATGAATTTCAGTGGTGTTTCAACTACAATTATAGTAATTTATTTAGCAGTATAAAGTTTACATAATCACGCTTCAAAATCCAGTGGACTGGAGAGATATCAGAAGGACATCTAGGAACGTATGTGATGACTCTGGGCATTAGATTAACTTAATAATATAGTGCTGTGCAAGATGTTATAATATATTACATAGCTGTATATGATGAATCATTTTTTAAAGCTGAAAGCAAATAATTTTTTTCCCTTCTCAGTTTTACTTTAAGAGAAAGACAGTATTTGAACACAGGTTAGGAATAAAACCATTCTATATTAAATGAATATTATTCCTACAAGACTGGAAGTAAGTTTAAATTTAAATATAATTTAAAATATCATTCCAGAGTCTTTCCCCTTCCATTATTGTGGGAAGTGTCTATTTAATTATAGTATCAAGTGGTTACTCGATGTTTTGTAGTTTAGTCTATCCCACTGATCATCAGCAGTAAAGGACAATGCAGGAAAGAAACTAAAGTTATCTGTATTGTTGATATTCACACACTGGGGACAGAGGCGACTCGTTCCTCTTAACTGTGTTATGTATCTATATTATGGAACTGTGTTAACTCTGGACCTTCCCTCAGCACTTTAAGACACAGAATCAGAGAATCACAAAATTAAATAGGTTGAAAAAGACCTTTGGGAGGCAAATGAGGTACAATTTATGGATATGATGGAATATAGTAATCTCACTTCAAGATTATGCAAATGATGGCATAGATCATAGGGTTCCAGATAGAAAATTACAAGTTTGCATATGCCAATTGTGTCCATGTATATGAAAGAGGATCTGCACAGCTCTTACATGAGCCCAGCCACATGAGAATTATGGGAATTTAGAGGAAGACATAAAATTAATATTTGTAAATTTCCCAAAAATATATTTATGTCCACTGGTAAAATATTGATAATTCATAAATTCTCCAGTACTCAGCTGAACAGGAATTTATACAATGTATGCTTACACCAATTACAGCCGTAGAAAAGAAGGTTTAAATAGTCTATTTTAAAAAAATTCTCTAATGTGGAAAAATAAGTGAAGAATTATCTCTGACTCTGTTTCAGCCTGTATCACCACCAGCCTGCACTTTCCTACACACCTACAGTGACTGAAATGCTACAGCAGCAATTGCTTTCTGTGACAGAAAATAGCTAAAGACAGTAATACATATATACACACATACATATATATACTTATATACACATCTATATACATATATATACATACATATACATATATATACATATACACATATATACATATATACAAAAGAAAGCTAATTTTACCTATTTTGATGTACCACAACTGCTGCTGAATTAGATGGGGGAGAGGAGACTGCAAATGTGTTATACCAGCCTTGTTATGCAGGTTTTTTGTTACTGACTCCACTTTACACATACAAGATTATTGTATGTCAGATTCCAATGGCATTAAACTAGTACTGTTATTCTGATGATAATGATATTATTTTATTATAACTTAAAATCTTGTTTCTTAAAGACAGTATTCTATGTGACAATGATACTGGAGTATTTTTTATGTTAATGTCCCTTTCAGACAACTGACATTATTAACAGAATAAATGTAACTGAAGAGGCATCTTTTTAGAAAATCTTAGCTAAAAAAAT
Source organism: Grantiella picta (assembly GCA_013397955.1). Lineage (NCBI taxonomy): Eukaryota > Metazoa > Chordata > Aves > Passeriformes > Meliphagidae > Grantiella > Grantiella picta. Next base: position 92,918 of record VZRM01003474.1, read on the forward strand.
ACTATATGCCCATTTTCATTGACACATGATTTATTCTGAAGGAAAATTATCCCATTCAGACAATACAAGTTCTTTTACAAAAGGTGAAATGCTGCTCCTATTTGAGTCAAAGACAGAGCTACCAAGTTTTGACCCAAAGCACAGGACATTTATTTTTCCCAACAAACTCTTCTAAGACTCTAAAGAAGAAAAACTGCTGACCGTTTCCCACAGTCATTTACTTACAAAGTTCATTTTTACCTGGCTTCTGTTTTCCCCATGCTAAGGTACAAATTAGAGATCAAAAGGCTAAGCAGAAGGTGATTCCTTATCACACCCTCCTGTGCATTGACAGTTTCCTTACTTTCTTTATTACATGGGTGTGCTGATCTTGCTCCCTTCTGCAACTTTGCTCACCTGCCTCACCTTCAAAGCCATAACAGTCATTAAGCAAATAAAGAAGATCTGAGTTCTTATCACACACTGCACTTCAGCACAAATATGTAAATCATCAATGTTTAGGAGGAGTGAATACCCACTCACTATTACTCATGGTGTGAATCTTCAGCCTGGACTGGGCAGGGCCTGGAGCTGGACTTCAATGATCCCTGTGGGACCCTTTCAACTTAGGACATTCAATGATTCAGAGTTCAGTAAGTGCTGAAGAAACTGAAAAATATGGCAACAAGGCATCGACACTTGGAGGAGATAGATCAGTTTTGCCCTGAACTCTATGAATCACATGATTGTTCTTACACTAAATACGAGTGTTTGCCGTTCTAGCACAAACCACTTTTTAAGTGTGTTCTTATGGTGTCAGCCAGGCACAGAAATTTCAAAGGCAGGTGGTTACAGATTTTAAAATGAACAGCAAAGCACCTTGGGTATGAGGTGACAGCAGGTCCCTCCAAAGAGCCTTTTAATGGACTGCGTAGAGTGGCTGCTGCGGCGTGACACTGCAGTGAGGGGTGCAGGGCAGTCACCATTGTGGGCGACTTGAGCTCCACTTGACAGTGTTGTGGAGCCAAGACGGTATCTTTAGCCCCACGCAGAGTGATTTCTCTTTAATCTTTTCTGCAACTTATGACAAGATTTAATATCCTTGCATGATGTCATTTACTGGCTTTAGTAACTGCTTAAGACCTGGACTTTTTTTTCTTTTGGAACCTCCCTCATCGGAGGAGCACAGCGATGAGATGGATCAATTGTGATAACAACTCAATTAATCGGCAACGGGGGGAAGAGGGCTCTGGCTGCCGCCAGAGACGGCACCTCGGCGGGCAGCGCTAATCAGAGGTTACCATTTATGACAATTAATAGAGGCGATGCAGCCCCGCGGCCGGAGGGAGGGCACGGGAGACGAGGGGGCTCAGCGGCTGGGTCCTAGCGGGAGGAGGAGAGGCACGGAGCCCCGGGCCGGCGCGTCCCGCCGCCTGCTACGCGCGCTGGCACCGGTCTCCCGGGAAACTGCAGCCAGAGCGGCCGCCGCGCCTCGGGGGTGGAGCCCGGCGGCTGGGCCGCGGCATCCCCTCGGCTGGGCCGCTGCCGCCAGCGCTGGGGATGTGCTTCGGCGGCTCCGCCGCAGCAGATCTGTGCAGGTGGCTTGGGCTTCGAACAAGCAGGATCGGCTTGGGGAGCCGTGGAGGGACATGCGGCCTGGCAGGGAACTCGCGGGCCCAGGAGAGCCTCCTCGTTAGCCAGGGGAATTTCCGTCCCCTCTCCTCTACCTTCCCCTGCCTTCGCCTTCCCNTGTATGGAATTAGGGGGAATATAGCTTTTTGATCATTAGATTTAGAGACACAGACTGAACATCACACTTCCTTTCTACTGCATTACATACATATTCCTAAAATCAAGCTGGATAGCTTGGAGTCAGACTCGATCCTGATGCCTACAAAGTCGATGGCACAAGTTCATCCATGTCAGACTCTGATCCGGAAAGGGTCACACCAGCTTTACAGCACGCACTATGGATATACATGCATACATACACAAATGTATGTTTATAACTAAATGTTTATACACAAATGAGAGCTTCAGGAAAAATAAAACAGGTTACTGTTGACAGGCAACAGCACAGGCAAAGGGCTTTTTTCTACTCCTTTCCCACTTCCAGAAAGGGCAGTAAGAACTGCCCTAATATTTACCTCACACACTTGGCATTTAAATAGGAAATCCTATTGTCGAAGTCTGCCATTTTCTTTCTTCTGAATTAAAATAATGGAGAATAAAAGGGGTAATAAATGTGCTCACTCCAGGGTAAGCAATCTGTGGAACTGGTGTATGCCTTAAAAATTTTAATGGACTTTTTCCGTCTTGTCTCTGTGGGATGGCTATGCACATACAACGCTCCTTCTAGCCAATAGAAATCAGAAAACAATTTTTCATTCACATGGGAAGAGAGGGATCGGGCCTGACAGGCAGTGTGTCCTTGGCTTCTCTACAAAATGAAATATTTCACAACATCTATTTAAATTGAAGCGAAAGCAATGAATTCACTCTATGCTATTTCATACTAATGGCAACTTCAGGAAAGGGGAGATGAGCATGTGAATATGTCCACCCATACAAACAGTCCTTATTGGATAGGCGAAAGGAACGCTCTCCTCCAACAGCTGCCAGGTTTTGTACAATAAGTAGGGTGCTGGTGAAGGCCTGGCTTCTCTTTAAACCTCCACATTACCTGCCTGTGCTGCCCTGTTTCTGTTCCAGATCCAGATGGCCCCAGCTGCCCCTCACTCATGAGTGGTTGCATGATAAAGTCAAAAGAATTTATCTAGCACCAACGTCTGCCTAGACACCTCACCAGTCTTCTGCCTGCACATCCACCAGCATTCCCAGGTGATAAAACTGCTGAGAAAGGCAACAAGTGGAGTGGCTGAAGAGCTGTGTTATTCAGCACAAGGGTAGCTGCTCATAATTTTAAGTTTTTGTGCCAGGAATTTTACCTGTGCACCGCAGGCAGAATCACGGTCACTTAGGTTTAAAACACGGACATTCTAACAAAGCACACAAAACTAACTCCTTACCATGACTTTGAACTGCTTCACAGCCTGCACAGTGCATGAATGCTAAGCAGTGGACTGATCTGAACAGAACTCATAATGGAAACCATTGTAAAGTGGGGGTAAAAAAGCAGTAATTAAAAATTTAGAGAACTGAAAACTGTCCTTCTGGTACCTGTGTCAGCTCTGAGATGTCCTGGTGGATTTCCTCCAGCACCTGGAGGAATACATTTCCCATTGTTTTGCTTGTGTCATTTCTGCTAAACATTAAAGATGAAGTCATCGCTAGACTCAGGGGTGATCTGTGTACAGCAAAGTGCATCTACTGATACAATATTTTGTATCAGTCCCAACCAAGAGGGTTAAAATACCTGCTGAATACAAGCTAGTTTGCCCATTTTATTTTTCGTTTTCATAAGCAGCAGTTTGGTTGCTTAAACTTTTCAGGAAATGGTTCGCCAGCTCTATGTGCTGAACTCCTTTTAAGACAGACAGTGTTTGGCTGGCCGAAATAACTTGTAAATGAACGCGTTTTTTCTTCTGCGGTTTTTTGTTGTATTTCATGCATTGTAGACACTGAGAAAGGAGTAGTCAAATAGAAAACCCAAATCTATTTGCACTTCAACCATCCTTGTTTCTTTGAGCTCTTGCCCCTTCCACCAGCACGGCGCCTGTCAGTTCTGGCCTTGTGGATTCCCTTAATCTTATCAAGATAAAAGGGGGCAAAAGGAATCCTTTTGCCATTGAGCACAAGAAATCGCTAGTAATATTAATGACTTACGAGAAGTAACTTGTATAACCACTCCTATCCTGGGGAATGTGATGAATATTCATGAATTTTACCTATAACACTGTGTCTTTGGGGGTACTGAGGTGTGTGTGTTTGGTGGAAAGAATTCCCACACACCCGGTGCACCGAATAAAGCAAATACCCACTTCTCTGACTTGGTCTCTGAAGTGTCTATGAGCTCGACTGGGGCGAATCAACACTAGTAATGATATTAGTTCTTGTGTGGGAAAATATTATAATTGAGATCTGGTAAGTTATTTGCAGACTTCAAGTTTTTCTTTACACTGTGCTGACATTTAGTACAGCCCCGGTGAGGAAAACAATGCTGCCATTCAAAGCTCTAGACGTAGATTTCAATCAGCTTAAGCGGGCACAATGAAACTTGGTCATTCACTAGTTACCCATATTGTGTTCTCAAATTTTCTCTCAGCAGAAGCATAATGATTCAGTATTGTATGGTAGCATAGACAAGGGCTCAGAACAAGAGACAGTAGTTTTGTCTGACGGTGTGAGAAAGTCGTGAAGGGATCTTTTTTTCCAGATGGTGTTAAATTCAGCTGCCTTTTTAACACTGGCCTTGCACAGCAATCTGCTGCTCCCTTTTCACAAAGAATAAACCCCGGTCCCTGCTAGTTAACATGCATACTCACGCAACCTGTAACTACCCTCCAACTGTTTTACAATGCATTGGTATGCTAAATAAACTCGATCCGGTCTCCTGCAGTGCTAAAACTAGATTGGAGAGAACTACCCACCGATATTTCAACTTTTTGGGTTTGTTTTTTCTTCCTGTTACAGAAATCTTTTTGTTTGTTTGATAGACTGGTTGTTTTTCCCCCACAAGTTTTGAGGAAACACCACCTATCGGTTAGATAATTTTAGGAAAGTTACTTGCTGCATTAATCTTTTACAGCATTAATTTGAGGGCCTTCTACCATATTTCCACAACCTCTTTTCCCCCAAGTTAGAAGTTAGCTGTGTAGGAGAAAAGATGCAGAGAAATGGATCTCTTTGCTCCAAAAGAAGTGAAGGTGTAAGAGTACTAATAGTGACAATAGCCAATCGTATTTTATTGATTGATAGTCACGTAACATAGTTAAGGTACAAAACAATTTAAGATGACAATGGCCAACACGCGATTGTAATGTAGGGGGTTTTTTTGATGTTTTTCTTCACAAATTTACACCGAAGACCAAGACCCAAGCAACAGCTTAAGTAAATTGACCCCATTCATGCCTAAGTAAACAATGGGTTTCCCCAGAAAACAGCTTATCGCCTTAAGTGAAGCTCGTTGAGAAAGAAAATCGCGCACTTTGTCATGTAAATGTTAATAGTAGTAGACAATGGCTCTAGGTAAACAGCACCCCTAGACAAGCAGTAAATGAGAGGCGGGCACTCTGTGGTGAATGGCTGGTGGCCTTTACATCGGACGGTTTTGATGTAAATAAACGCAGCTCCCCTCGCCGGGCGCTGCAGCAATAAAACTTTGGGCACGCGTAGCGCGGCCAAAACGGAGGTTTAACCTCAAAACAGCCAGGCCAGTGTGCCGGCCGGCACTGCCGGCAGCGACTGGGCGGGACACTCCTGCCGAAACGAAGGTTATTTTAACAGCTACAGAGACGAATGGAGTAACTTCTGAGGCAAAATTCTTTGGTTTAGCTGGACAATACGCTTGCTGCTTCCAAGACACACTGGCTGGCTTTCTATTCCATCCTTCTCCCGGTGTAGTGTGTGGCGTGAAGGTGAATATTCCCACTATAAGCCCCCAAACAATGTTTTTATAAGCAGTTCAACGACAAAGTGAAAATAAAAAGCAAAAAAAACCAACCAACCGACCAAAAAACCCCAAAACCCCAACACAACCAACAAAAAAACAGGGAAAAGCGGCGCACAGAGGGTTTGTTCCAGAAGGACGGAGGCTGTTGAGCCGCTTGCCTTTTCTCTGGTCTTATTTTAATCTGCCGTGGAGAACGTTCGGTTGCTAACACAGTATCCTATTCCAGCGTGCCTCTGGGAAGACGTTTAGGTCAAGCTCAGAGGAAACATGTTACCCCGAACAATTAATCGTCCTCGATTTCACTTCAAGAGGCGCCTAAGCAGCCCTAATTATAAAGATACAATTTGCTAAAAACGCAAGGATGTTTGCAGGGGCATCCCGATACGTCTACCCTGCCCTTCCTTCTCTTCCTCCAGCGAGACCAAAATCCGCGTCCCCCCGCGCCCTCCGCGGGAGAAGGGTGCAAGTTCCTCCGCGGCGCAAGTTCCACCCTTCTCCCGCGGAAGGCACGGAGCGGGGCGGTGGCGCGGGGAAAGAGCGGGCGTGTTCTGCAGCCCCATCCCCTCGACTAGCATTTCTGGGATGGCAGGATGGCAGAGGGTGGGAAATGCTCTCGCGGGGGCCGGCGGTGGGCTCCCCCAGCCGCGGCCCCGTCCCCGGTCTCCCCCTGGGCTGTCTGTCAGCGACCGGTGGGGCAAGGCGCTGCCACTTTCCCCGAGCGTGGGAATGGAAGCGCCCAGCCGTTCACATCTCCTGCACGCCATTTAACGGAATCAATTAGGCAAGACAGACCCTCCGCTTGTCCACCCCCGCCTCCTCCCCCCTTTCCCGTTTTTTTTTGTCACGTCTCTATACGTCCTAATTATTTCGGTATGGGATGCCAGAGCTGTTTCCTAGATAGATCTGATCATCCTTAAACAAAAAGAGAGGAGGCGCACACGTGGGTTTTGGAGCAAATATTACTTTCATTTCCAATGCTAGGCGCAGAGCAAGGCATAGAACATTTTTTTACACTTTGACGGGAGGAGGCTCTCTCGTCTCCATCACGTCTTTCTGCTTCAATAGCTTCCTCAAGGAAACCCTCTCGGAACAGAGAAGCATCTGCGCTCACGTTTTGAATAGAGGAATAAAACTCGGCTATTACTTCCCCCCCCACCTCCCCCCCCCGCCATCTTTGTGCAGCTTCGCAGAGCTCTAAGTAGATATAAATGATTAAGCTTGTCGGTACTTCTATGTAAACCTTTTCTGAAAGCCTACTTTCAATATGATTTGAAACTAACCTCGATGCTTTGTCTGAGATGCACTGGTTTTGAGAAAAATATTTTAAGTTGCTTTTTTGGTGTTTTGGTATTTCTTTTCCTCAGTTCAGTAGTCAGTCTGTATCACTAGCACCACTGTCTTCATGCTCATCAAGAACCACCTCTATTTTTAAGGTAATTTCACTGCAATGAATCACTTTGCAAAGTGAAACTCGGTGTTTGGTTTCTAATAGAAAAAAATTAATATATATATCCTCTTAGCCCGGTTTAACGTTGGCTGTTCCTGGTTTCTCTTTACTTGTTTATTCAACAGCAATAGTTGCACACACATTGTTTACCATCAGTACCATGTTCTCGGTGCAGCGGGTGGATATCCATTCTGTGCCATCTGACAACTTCATATTTTGGAACTAGGATGCTATTTCATTTCCTCCAGTCTCACCTTTAGCTGCAAAAGTGTTAGATTCAATAAGCGCTCCTGACCCTTCTCGATTGTCACTGTCTCTTGCAGCAGTCTTTAATTTTCACATGCTTTACGATGAACTTGAAGGAGTTTTTACTTTCGGTTATCTAGCTTTATGAAGACCAAAACACTCATACAGCTAGATAACCAAAGATAACAACTCTCTTCCCTCAAAGCTTTTTTACAAATATTTTTATTATTATTTTTTAGTGTTTGCTACAAACCAGATTCTTTCTGGTAAGCAGACATGTTGTTTCCTCCAAGAGCACTACTGCTGCCTTAAAATGTCCATCCTTTTATGCCAGTATGTCTGTATGTATGTGCAGCTAATAGCATCCAAAAGCAATCTCTTTCCTTCAAAGTTTATTCCGAACTTTTTTTTAGCCGGTAATTTCCGACAGGGATAGCCAACAATTCGTCTGTTAATACCAGAAAATAAAACCAGCTATTAAGGTGCGTCAAGCTGCGTTAAGGGAGAGGAGCATCCATCCTTTTAAAGACCTCTATTTGCATTGTAAATCGCTTCGTTTTCACGAAAGGCTCCGTAGCCTCTATAAAGATGCAAAGCCTTCGGCAATTTTCTGCGCAGTGTAAGGAGGAAGAAGAAGGGTGAAAAAATTCCATTTCAGGGGGAAATAACAGGATGATTCGAGGATGAAGGCTCCTGATCCCCTTAGATTATGCCCGGCATAGAGCTCTTTGCCAAATGGTGGCAGCTTGATTTCAAACATCTTGCCTGCGTATGTATTTTAGGGGGGGTAAGATTCTCGCTTTCTCGGGGCTCCTAGAGCTGGGGAGGAAAAGACGGCGGTCTTGCCGATTGCTGCTGTCCCTGGTCTGAAAGGAGGAAAGGGCCATCGCTAGAGGGCTTTCAGTGCCAAAATGCGGGCCAGACCGGCAAGGTCAGAGGTCCTGGACCGCGGAAGACCAAGGTAATGATGATGTCGTGAGAAACCTCAAGTACACAAGGCTATTGATATGCATGAGCCACCACCGGTCGGCGCCGGGACCGAGTCCGGTCTCGCCTCCAGCGTTGCCTCCGCCGCCCTGGCACGGGGGATCCGCCCGCCGCCGTTACCTTCCTCCTCCTCTGCTGCGCAGAACTCTCTAACATCCAGAGGCCGGGAGGGAGGACGCTCTCCCCTGGACGGGAAGCTGCCTGTCCGACCCCAGGGAGCGCTGCTGCTCTTCTCTTCGGGCAGCCCCCGCTGTGCGGAGGGATGCCGCGGCGGGGACCGGGGCCTTGCGCTTGGAGGCCGGGAGGGGGGCTGTGCTACGCAGTGAGTCGATGTGTAATTATATTGACAATTTGCTCTGTCGTTGTATGTCTATTGGGGTGGGGTTTTTTCGGTTGGTTAGTTGCCTCGGGGGAGAGAGGGTGTGGACTTTTATGCATTTTTACTCCGCATCTCTGTCGTGCTTCGCGCCTATCGTGATTCGCAGTTATTTACAGCGGGACGATCATGCAAGGCGTTTTCCTCTGCCTGTCTGTGGGGGAAGCTGCGAGCAGCAGGCTTAGCGTGTTCTGTACTATCTATACCCTCTCTCCACCCTTCTTCCCACCCCCACTCCCTCCCAGCATGTGTGCGTCTCTGTGTTTGTGTTAGAAAGCAACACAGGTGAACATTGCAGCAATATTTATCTAAGACCATGCATCATCTGGAGAAACGTCTTTGAAAAAAAGGTGATTTATCGTTTATATTTATTAACCTCATACTCAGAGAGAAGAAATGCATGCTGGTGTTACTCATGGAACCAATGGAGGAAAATCTTTCTAAACTGTAAGGATGCATTATGTACAGTTTTAGGATTTAAGTCTCTCAGCTCACCCTCCCCCGCCTGCTAAAAGAATATTACACTTTGAATTATTTAGCAGTATAATTCGTGTAGAATTTTCTTAGGTGGAAAGTGTAAATTTTCTTAAGTGGAAACATTAAAGCTCTCTCGAGTACACGTGATGAAACGATCCTTCTCACTGAGATCTACAATATTTGCTGTTGAAATGAATAAATGCACTTCAACAGCTCTTGTTTGCTATGCTTGGTATAAGATATACACACGAAAATTCAGCACAGACAGACTATGGACTGCTCAGAACTCCTAAAGGAATAACAAGTTAATATTCATGCTGCCACTCTTCTAAGGTGCAAAATAAAACACGACATGTGTCCATGTACAATCACAGTCCATAGGCCACATTGCCTTTAAGTTCATTTATTTGTAAATTAACTTGCATGTGTTGCTATTTCTAGGCGTAATTTTTTTAATGCATGGAGTTAAACTGAAGTTTTTGTTGCTCTATATTGGCTATAGAGCTTGCTTGTACGACAAAGCTTATGTCCCCTAGTGTGTACACAGTGGAGCCATACACACATGTGTCAGTCCAGGTGCATGTGTCTATGCTTTTGCCGGAAAATATATATGCAGGTGTATGTGGTTACACTGTAAAATAAAATTGTATCAACCAGCCCATTTGTATTGCAATTATGAAGCATGAAAATGGGGAAGCAGTCCCATTGTCAGACATGGTCCCAAATTAATATTGCTGCTAAGAAGTAGCACACAGACCTTGCTAATCTGCTAATTGCTAAATCTTAATCCAGCAGGAATATTAGCAATATATTTGTGTTTTCAGATTCTAAGAATCTGAAGCTGAGCACTTCTGTTTTAAACAGGTATTATATATCCTGGTATAGACTGCTTTTTTGCCAGTGCTTTTTACCTGGAGAACATAAGATCTAATTGTGCCAATGTTCTTTGTGGAAAATTTAGAGCCTGGCACAAAATGGTTAGAATTTTTCTAATGCTGCATTATGAGTTACTCTGCTTCTTCATTACCTTTCAGTCTGTTCAGGCACAACAGGGCAACTGAATCAGACATCTGATGCAACCAGAGGCATGTGATCACTTTAATATTATATAAAGTTCTAATGAGCTTTTCTGAATCAGCAGATAGGCAGAAGGATTTTTTTTATGGCAATAGCTAGGGGCAATAGTGTTGGTGATCAAGCATGTGTTGCACAGGACAGGCTTGTGAGATTATGCATTAAATTTTTTTCAGTCAGAGGCATGAAATTACAAGTTATCCTCGTGTATGTCTATGTGTGTGCATCTATGCTTATGCAGGTGCATATGTAGATGTAAAAGTCCATATGTACATATGCGTGTATATAATCGATATTAACAGAGATCCATACGTACATGTTAAATGCATGTGTGTCACCAGATGTCACTCCACGAGATTTACAGTTAAATGCAAGGTACGTGATTGCAAATTGGCATTTTTCAAAGACACAAAGCGTATCTCTAAAACACCAAACCCTCTTCTAACAGCCACCTCTCACACCTGACGTAGGAATTAACTGCAATACACTTGTAATATTTTGTTGATTAATCACTGGAGCCAAAGCCCATCAAAAGAGGTAACATTCTGTTATTAGCCTCATTACTGTTAGCCTTATTACTTATTAGCTGTTCATTATCCTTATTACCAATCACATTTTCTAGGTCCCAGACATTTAGGGCCTCAAAATCACTGTGAATTGATTAAATGTTTTCTTATTCTGAATACAAAAATGTATGCAGCAGTTGTAAAGCACATTTCCAAAACTGCAGTGTTGCCTAGCTTCTGGAAATCTTAAGCAATGCACAGTTCTGAAAATTCTGCCCAAAACACCACCTGAATTATCAAAAGCAGCTGTTAACACTGCCTGCTCTCTTTAAGTTTACATAATTGTATAAAACATACATTATTCAAAAGTCACTGTAGAAATGTCTGCCTATTGGAAGATATGGAATACAAACACTGACTTTTTCTTCCTAGCTGCCTAATAAATTCCTCTTAATGGTCTGTAGATTGCCATGCTTGTTTTCTAATCTTTTCATAGGTCTCCAGATGGCTCTGACGTAAAGAAGAAATATCCTGCATGGACTTCTTATGAGTAAACCGCCTCTGTTGTCTTTAAGGAGGAATGCTTATGATTCTCTAATTGCTGCAACCAGATTCCCATCCTATCTCCACCACCCCCACCTTCTGTGGGAAGACACACAGCTATCCCAGTTAAGCTGCCGTGAAATACATAAAAGGGGTGTAGTGTGACATAAATTCCCTTTTCACACTAAATTATGACAAAATTAAACACCATGCCAGTGCAGCCTAGGCCATTTTCCTCTGCAGAACAACATCCCTTTCCTCCCATCCAGGTAAGTCACTTAACTGTCTTGCCTTCCAGTGAAAATGTCTCATAATTTCTTTTGTGACCACAATTTCATTTTATAGGCAACTGAAGATTATACTTCTGTTACATTGGAATGTAGCAGTATGCAAAGAGTATGCAAAGAAATATCTACTACAAATCTGAATTCCGAAATAAGAGTATAAAGAATTTGAAGTCACACACAAAAAAAACAAAACCCCAAACCTGCAGTTAGTGATTACACGTGGAAACCATGTGCTGTGGAAAACATGTGCTGTTAAAGAACGTGTATGCTGTAGATAATACGTATAGTATTGTCTGACTTTTATTAAACAAACAAACAAAAAATTACCGTTTCTTGTCGTGATTGTCACTACATGTGGTCTGTCAGCGTTGTTTAAACCTGAAAAATAGCCCCCCAGAAAGCAAAGGATCACAATTTAAACACTTGCAGTGTTTGATTCTTGTTCCAGAAATATATGTGAATGGATAAACCTATGTGTTTAGAAGGCACTGAATATATTAATTTTTGGGATTATTAGATAATCACTAAAATGCTTGACCCTAGATTAAATGGGGAAAAACTAGCCACATTTCCTGCAGATGATTTAAGACGACAAAAAACAGATATGAGTGATATACTCCTGTATCTGCAGGGTTAAGGATGGTAGCCAATATTTACAGGAAATAATATAAATAAAATAATATAATACATATTTTTTTAAACTGCATCATTATTTCTGGAGAATTACACTTAAAAATAAAAGGCTAAAAATATTTGGGACTGCTGAAGAGAATGGATGAAAACTATAGAGGCATATCTAGGATTTGCATACTATAAGCTGCCAGTTACTTAATGGAGGATGGAGGCTCCACCTTGCCTTCAGTTCAAAACATACAAAACGTATGAAGCCAGCCTTTCCCAGCCAAATTTCCCGGTTGTTCCTGACTGATGACGTCCTGAAACCGGAATCACCGGGAAAGCATAGTCTCTATTTACAGCTCTGCGAGATTACCAAGGGTCTCAGGGCTGAATAAATACAACGTAAGTTGCTGGTTTTCATTGTATTATATCGATCGCAACAGCCTCAGCTAAAAAAAAAATATTATTTCCCAGGCAGCAGCAGATGTTACAATATTCAGATGTTACAATGAAGCAGTTTCACCCGTTCAACGGACACGAGTGGACCACAGTTGTTGAAGGATGACCTTTTTTTCGTGAAGGTGGTAGAGGTATGCAGGGGGGCACCCCCGGGCTAGGGTGAGCGGCCGGGCCTCACTTCACTGGCCCTGCCTTAACTCTATCGGATATGTCTTGTCCCCGACACCCCCTTGCCAGGTGCGCTCCTTTGCTGAGCGGAGCCATTTTGACAGGGATGCATTTTGGAGAACCTGAGAAGTGGTGATTGCTTGCTCAGAATGACTCATTCCATGGAAGGCAGCGGATGGACTAACTGCTGCTAGCAATCCCTTGCACCCTGAGCAGCTGCAAGATATACCTCCGGCTTCTCTTCTTCCCTCTCCTCTTCGTGTTTTTTTAAAATTTTTTTTGGTTTGTTTTTTGTTTTGTTGTTTTTTCTTTGGGTTTTTTGTTTGTTTGTTTGTTTTCCGCACTCCTCGCCACTTGGTGTTGTTTTTTGTTTGTTTNGAGTTAGCTGCTATACTTCAATCCTGTGAATTTTTGTCCCTGTGCCTGCACACCATCTGAAGGCACCCAGGCATTGCAAAAAAAGCTCCCTAATAACCCACAGCTCAGCATCGGCTGGCAGTCTACTAGATAACGTTCCCCGCGACTAAATACAGCCCCACAACCAACAGGTTTAGCATCAGGCATACAAAATCGGTTCACCGGCATGAGCGGCTGTGTCCAGTCATAAACCCTCCTTGTAAATCAAATGTCTCTCGTTGGGAATGAGCGGAAGCAGCCAGAGCTCCGCCAAGAGACCTGCTCCGGCTGCCCGGGGAGAACTGGCTTCATTGCGGGCTCACGGAGACCCGGGAAACCTCCATCTGCCCGGGATTCAGCATCCCAAATTTTGCAGGGAATTCGGGACACCCCCACACATACACAAATACTGCGGTACTTACATTTCTTTGCCTTTATCAGGGAAAGATTTTACCCCACGGGTAGGGCGTGAGTTGAGACTCCAGTGACAAAGATTCCCACGGCCAAGCCCCCTCGGGGAAGAAAAATCTCTTTCAGGTCTCCAGAAATTCACTTTGCCATCGCTATTTAAAAGTGCCGCTTAGCTCCACGGTGTTTTCTTGCTCCAACGAGTCTAAAATAATTAGAAATCTTCCATCCATGGAAACGGGAGGGAAACGGAGAAGGTTGGCTTGGGTTTGCCGTAAGTTTTTTCTTTTTCTGCATTGTTTCCTAGGCCTCGGAGTAGAAGGTGAACTGTTGCATGTGAGGCTCTGCAAGTTTTTTGGGGGAGTTGGCCAAGGTCTAGTCCAGCCCTCTCTGCTGAGGAGGACGTGATCTGAAATTCAACCAATTTTCTCAACGCTTTTGTTGTGATGAACTGAAGCCCTATTGTTCATCCATTGCCACGGTCTTTTTCAGTTCTTACTATATGTTATGCATTGCCATAGATAATGAATTTGCACCAAAACCTCTCACAGTCTCGTTTTGACAGACGGAACAAATTAGAAATATCTAGTCTAAAGAAGCGCGGTGACTACTTTTCCCTACGGAAGAAGGGAAGCTCTAATTTCTTTGGAAACAAAGCAATTGGTCGGCTTTCCTAAGGTATTTTCATCCAGTTAACTTCTGAAGAACAGTTTCATTCGAGTCTTGGTTTTGGGAGGCACTGATATTTTGTGCAACTTCTGTCGAAACCAAGAAGCCGGAAAACGGCAGCTTGAAAGAAAGAAAGAAAGAAAGAGAAAGAAAGAAAGAAAGAGAGAAAGAAAGAAAGAAAGAAAGAAAGAAAGAGAGAAAGAGAGAAAGAGAGAAAGAGAGAAAGAGAGAAAGAGAGAAAGAGAGAAAGAAAGAAAGAAAGAAAGAAAGAAAGAAAGAAAGAAAGAAAGAAAGAAAGAAAGAAAGAAAGAAAGAAAGAAAGAAAGAAAGAAAGAAAGAAAGAAAGAAAGAAAGAAAGAAAGAAATAAATAAAGAAAGAAAGAAAGAAAGAAAGAAAGAAAGAGTAGGAAAAATCATAGTATTAACAAAAACTACTCTTTCCATTCCTGCTGTCACGCGATCTTGTAGCGTGACCTCTCATCGCTGGAAGGAGTATGTCCTAAAGTGCTGCCGGTTCCTTCTGTCCACTCTCATACGTCTCTCCGGGTTTGAAAACAGCATGGAAACACCTTTAAAAGCCCCAGTTAGGTTTTAGGGCGCGGGGGCCGGCGGGGAGAAGTTTGGGTTAGCGCAGGAACGGGAGGTGCGCGGGGACGGAGGGAGGAAGGGGTGGAGGGAGGATGGAGGAGGCATAGAGGGAGGTGCGCAGGGCGAGGGGGCGGCAGAACTGCTCGCCCCTGCTCCACCGCCTGCCTGGAGGGCGTGTGGGGTGCGACTGAGAGGGCCTGTGTCGTGATGGTCCCCTACTCTAAGTCGCCGATCCCCGGGCGGGCAGTTGTCAAGGAGTGTGGGTATGTGTGAGAGGAGGGGGGCTTTGAGGGGTGGGGTCGGGCG